>JARDVA010496664.1:0-14067 GCA_030265315.1 Mopalia swanii | reverse complement strand
CATTATTTAAAACCACTTTTCTTGTATGTTCAACTTATCGACATCCAAACAAGTGTGAAGTTTCTTTTTTGACTGAGCTTATTTGGTGTGAACTGGTTTTACAGGAGAAACGGTGCCATATTCATGTTAAATTACTCGTCAAACCTGCAAACGTCGCTGACTGTTAAAAGCCACCATTGCAAGACGTTTTCAAGCAAAACATTTACGTGTAGACCGACACCTCGACTTAAAGTAGAATAACCCTATAAGAAAACTAAAACAAAAAACAAACAAGTGTTTTTGATAGATTTTGGTTAAAAATTCAAACATTTTGGTTCATTTGCTGTGTATAGCAACTAGTTTAAATGCACGAGCAGCGATGTGTTATATTGTCAGCGACTCTGGAAAAAACGACTCAACGAAATAACGCCAGGTGGACCCCCAGCATTTAGGCAAAATCTGGGCGAATCAAAATGTAAACCGATCAAACACAGTTTTTTCCCCGGGGTACACGTAGTAATATGTATATTCGCGATACAGGCCATAATGTCAAGCTCTAGCGACTACGTTGTCAAAACACAAGCTGAACTAAGATTAGACTCAAGATAAATCAAGTTAACAGACTGTCGTTATACATATCCCATATGCTATTTGCTCCATACTGTGATGTTATTTCTAGTTGTAAAGTTTTGCCCCAGTAAGTATGATTTAATACCACACAGAAGCAGGCTATCAACCAGATCAAATAAGATATTGCGTTCGACATGACTGTTATTACATCATGTTAACCACAGTTACATTTCTGTAAGGTATACCCTATTACTGCATGCCAAAGTGTATTAAGTTAATATATTTTAGCCAACGAAATAATCGACAAAACCGGAAATTGAAATTGATTTTTGCGTTTCTAATACAAAAGCTTTTTTTAGTAATATTATTGAATTACATCGACGTACGCAAAGAAAAAAGCAATATATACTCGTTCAGATATTGGCTATTTTTTGTTCAAGCCAGAACAAATGCTAATAAAACGCCAGTTGAAATCCATAAGATCTCTATTAGGAGTTGGTATCCATACCATTCGGAATTTACACCGTTGCCCTAACAGAGCACGTAAACAAATTAAAACAGGATATTCCCAGGATTCAACAGGGTTCACATTGCTTACATGCCGCTTGGCAAGCATTAAGGGTCACTTCAATAAATCGGCGTTCACTTTTGTAGCGGCCAAGATTGGCTTCGAGGGAATCTTCTCAACTGTCAATTTTGTTTTCCCTTATCTTCAGATGACGTTTCCTCCACTACGCGCAATACATTTGTTGAAATCCCCACATCCTTAGGACCACGTCCTACTTACAGGAAACAAATCAGTACAGAAATTTGACCGCGGTATTGCTACCCTTTCACTTGTATCCATAGATGAGTTTAAAGACGAACAATTTATGGGTAAAGGGGAGTCAGGCCAGATTACTCGGAGTACCAGATTTCTTCCACAATGCAGACACTATCTGGAGTTGGAAGAGCGTCTATTATTATTGAAATTGGGGACAATTTAGCAACTCTATAGTATTCCCACGATGTATGTAATATTTGTTTAATAAAAATTAGATCGAGTTTATGTGTAGAGAAAAACATCATTGTTGGCCTCCTGTGGGACTCGAACTTGGTTTCCTCATTGTCTATTACATATTTTAAACAAGTTTCCTCATTGTCAATTACATATTTTAAACAAGTTTCCTCATTGTCTATTACATATTTTAAACAAGTTTCCTCATTGTCTATTACATATTTTAAACAAGTTTCCTATTGTCTATTACATATTTTAAAATGTGATCTGAACAGCATCTTGTAAAACATATATATGAATTTAGATCAAACATAACATCTACACGTATAGTTGTTTCAATAACTTAATCCTCCTATTGCTACCTATTCAAATCTAGTAATATTTCAATTTCTTCTTTAAGACTGAATGAGACGTCACGGTCATAGTGATCCATATGAAATGAGTTATTTTGTGCTCTGTACGATAAATATTTTCAAGGATGGGTTGTCATTTGGAATTTAAAAGTTTAGTTCTGCATTACAACATATAAAGCCGAGCCAAGAGCAAGAGCGAGGCTTATTGTTACTAAGTTGAAAGAGTGCATATGACGTTTGTTTATCTTTTCCAGAAAACTGCTTTAAAAGTTCCTCGGCGCGCTTCGTCTTTACATCCGTTCTGAGAAACCAATGATAATTAATCTTTCTAGCACATAGTACATTTTGTTGTAGACAGTCTTAATTGTCGGTTTTCCCAATTTTATCAGTAACATAAAGTCGACATTTTCATCGCTTTGTTGTCTTTGGAAATAAGGCTAAGTTTATTATTAGGTGCACTATTGGCTGTATCATCATTTATTCTAGGTAACACATTACGTGATGTTAACTATAACATGTTGGCTGGCTGCCTGTACATTACAGGTAACGCGAGAAAGTGCGCGAAAAGCCCACCTTGTACCCAACTCCACCGTATGTTCATTTCTGGGTGCTGGATTGGGTTAAATTCTGTGCCGAGCAGGAGTTTCTATATTAAGGACAAGCGGGTTACTGTAGAATTATGGTTTATAAACCATAATTCTATGCTCAGTCAAAACAGACCTATAAGCATCTTCTTCAAGAAAATACTTTTCCAGTTTTATTGAAATGAATCCTATGTGCGAGTATACTCGCAGTCAATTCGAACTAATTTGATCATAAAATAAATAGCTTTATTATTTCCCCAACGTTAACAGCAAGCATACTAGCTAATCAATACTCAATTGAGAGATTTCATAACAAGCATTTTAATTAAATTATTCAAAATTTATAACGTCTTAACATTAAGAATCGGCAGTTTCTTAGTATTATTCCTATACTTACTACTACTACTATACTTACTACTAATATACGGATCTATTGGGTGCTACGTTAATGTCGACAAGTGAACCAACCCATACAACTCAATGTCAGAAAAGAGTTTATTATCCGGGGGCCACGGCAGGGACTCTCTTTTGTCCGAACCAATGTAGACACGTTGTGTATGATTTAAAACAAAACACTATTTCCAATGATTTTTGTTTTCTGATAACATGGAAAACTAGAGACTAATGAAAACGTTATCACACATTCAGAAATATATTGTCAGTATGAACAACTCATACAGGTTCCTTTAACGAAAAAGTGTGGGTGGTAACATTCAATATATTGTCTATATGTAGAATATCAACTTAAGTCGGGTTTTTTTTTTTGTCATTTGTTTCACACCAAGAATTTTAACATTAGGCTTTTGTATTTGCATAGATATAGACATTCCATTTATGAAAAAATCTTATAAACTATGCCTAAGAGCACTTGAGAGTTGTTTTCGTCTAGGCCAACGGGGCCGATGAAGTATTTTAGATTAACAGGCGGTGGGTTTCTTCTAAGGCCCAGGGCTAGACGAGTTATTTTAGATCACATTAAAGTGGGCTTCGTCTTAGACGCAGCTGTTGATGCAATATTGTGTATAACAAGTGACTGGGTTTCGTCAAAGAATCTGGATCTTGAGCTTTTAAAAATGTAACATGTAGCAGTGTTATTCTTAGTGACGCCATTGGATTGAAATAGAAACGCGGGTCACAAGGATTAGGGTAAAGTGAGAACATCTGGTTCTCTGTTGTCTTGATATTTCAGTGTTATTGTTTAGTTTATCTGACCCGTGAACCACCACCTATCAACGGGGCGTTAATCGAGCTAACTGCATGACCATGTAGTCATGTTCCTGATGAATCTACGCATCGTTAAAGACAGGTTTAAAGTAAATAAAAAGAATGTAAACAATGTTTCCCATTTTAAACTGGCCGCAGTTGAAAGAGTTAAGTGCACGATTGCCTTTTCTCATACTTCCTCGCGTTACTTCTCATGTAGAGGCAGTCAGCCAACGTGTTATATTTAATGTCACGTGATGTTTTGCCTATAGAATAAATGCACCTTAATGATTTGAAAGCATTGAATCTTATAGCACCTATGGACGTGTGACCAGATTATAAAGGCACAACACCTTCTGTATGAAAAGGTCGGCAGAAGAAATCTCCATGGTCATCACGTGACGTTAAAGATAATACGTTGGCTGACTGCCTGTACATGATAAGTAACGCGAGAAAGTGCGTGAAAAGCCAATTGTCAAAATACCATCTTTGAAGAAGAAAATTCACGAACACAAATAACCCCCCTAAATGCATTTAGCAAATCCGTGCCATAAATGGAGAGTTTGGAACTAAGTACATTCGCTCGCCTTCGGATAATTAAGCTTATTTTACGCATCTAACGAGTGAAAGAAACCACACTCGAGGCCACTGATAAGAAACAAAGACAGGACATTCACAGGACGCAAAACAAAGATTTCACTAACTGATATGTTCGTCCTTAGCTATATGAGCACCGGGGCAACACAGAACCTCCTCCCAAACACTCGCAACTAATTCGGTATATTGAATCAATAGCTCAGTCGGATCGTGATGGTCTTGCTCTTGCTCAGCTTCGATGCCGTGCGCATTTGTCCTTGTCAAATTTATAAAGTAATCTGTTAAAAGTGAATGTGTAAACTATGCCTAATAACCCCTAGTAAGGACCATATCGTCGCGAGCCCAATCAGGAAATAAAAATGTTATCCTTAATAAAATATCCAAAACAACTCAAACAAAAAAGTTTATGTTGTCCATATCTGTCTGACTAGCTGAAATGTGAAGTGATCGCTCCTATTGGAAGGATAGGTTGTGTTCAAGCAAATTTCCCTAAAAACTCGGTGATCAGAAACACCTGTGTGCGTGTGTTACTTTGTCTTGTCAGATGTCAAGGATCGAGGAGTTACTAACAGTACCAGAAAAAACCCAATGAAGCCAAAATAAATAACCTAAGAGTTTGGATTTCGTTCTTCATGAAATTCAAGCCTGCCGTGAAAAAGTACACGGATTGGAAAATAATTGAGAGTATAGAGAATACCGTTTTCCCAGACAACAGTTGCTAAGGAAAATTCGTCACTATAATTTCGGTTTGTAAACCAGTTAATGTGTAGGAAAACTGTTTCAGTGATAATCCTTTATCAATTAAGCCTAATCACAATTCTCTGGACAACACTATACCTACTATATTTCACATCGGAGACACAGGCTTTTGTCTGAGTCCTTTCAATGATCAAACAGCATAAGTCTACAGAGAACACGGTAAAGTAATCAGACACTATTAATCATGTGTCCCTGTACGCAAACTTAGCAATGTCTTTGTAATCATGGCCCAGATAACGTGTAGGTATCCCCTTAAGTGCTGTGTTATTTACCTCAACCCGATAATAAATAGGACATGGCTTTTAAATACTTGTACATGTATTGGTTTGATGTGGTATGTTTGGGGGTTTTTTTTACTGTCTTTCGAAACCAAGATATGTTCACAAAGCAACATACTATAAGCCACTGCATGGAGAAAGTAATCTCGTTCACACTATGACCATCCTGGCGCCATAGAGTCTGCTACACAAATAAAACAGATAAGTTTGTCGTTAAAATAAATGTAACATGCTATTAACTGGCTTTAAACACGTGATGTCAACAGAGTGAGAAATGCAGGGAATAAAATATTTGGAGATTAATTGAAGACTACAGTGGCCACATGCAACGTTACATTAAAGACCGAGCTCATTAACTTATCATCGTTTTGATAAACGAAATGTTCATATGTAACCATCATGCTATAAATCGTTCGACATATGTGAAGACGTATAAGAAGAAGCAAATTTTTGCTCTTTAGGTATATACCTACAAACCAAACTGGCTATTTTTATAAAATTATATGTTATATGCAATAAATACACGACCAGATGTATATCGGTTTGGGATGGATAAAGTAAAACAACAAAATACATTAAGACCATAACGGACCACGACAGCTATTTCATAAAAAGCATTAAAATTAAATTATTAAAACAAGTAATCTCTTAACATCAAGAATCGGCAGTTTCTTGCTTATTTACTTACTACTTAAATATGTGTAACATACGGATCTATTCGGTACTGCTGTAATATCGACCCATTAAAAGACCGTCGTACAAAATAAACTACTCTACGACTCAGAAAATAAATAATGGCTTGCCAGACGGAACATGCGCTTTGACTACATATGTTTTACCGAATTTATCTTAAACTCTTCTAAATGTGTCCTTAATTTAACGATTAAATAATATGTTGTCATTGATCTAGGTTACAATTGGCACAGATTAGAATAACTAATGTAATAAACTATGCTATAATTATATAAATATTGACACACCTTAACTCAGTTACGCAAATGAAATAATCATCAAACTATTTTTCGTAAATCATTTAAAGATAATAATTGCTATATGGGCATATAGTTGTATGAAGTACCTACATAACGGGACTCTATAGGGTCTTGTATAGAATTCTCGCTGTCTACAAATACCTTCATGTAAAATTCATCTTTTTCTAATTAAGGGCATTGTTTAACATGTTCAACAGCGAAAACTTTAAATCTGTGTGTTCACTGTTCGGATAAAAAAGGTTATGCTATGGTGAGTATCACTTTCGATGGGTCTTTTTTCGTACTATTCTGATATCCCCTTAACCGGACCAGTGATGTTCATCAATAGTTCATGAAACCACATACTAATAAATTCTAATTACCAAACACGGGAACGATGCACAACTATATTTGCCGATCAAAGTTTGATGGTTGATAGTTTTAACTAACTTTTCGAATGTTCACAAATACAAAGTCACGAATCTCAGATGTTAGATGTTTGTATTATGTTCTAAAATTAACCGAAATGGAGGTCAGACCTGACGTGTGTAATGTGGTTAAATGGATTGATATGGGCCATACCGACAACCCCTAGGGGCTATATTGTCAAAACACAAGCTGAAGAAAGATTAGACTCCAGATAAACATAATTACAAGATTGTCAGAAGACAATTTCCATTTGCCGTTTTCGCTAAGTGAATTACCAATATCTGACAATGAAGAGGAATGAAACTGAATGGTCCTTTCAACCATAATAATTGCTCAAATCCTGAATTTCCATTTTAATTCGTCTCGTGTTTGTGAGCAAAAGCGAAGATAGCATTCGTAGTTATTGAAGAATGAGCGAAATGCGGTAGCATGTCAAAGGATATCACAAATGATGTTTCCTTGAGATAAAGTAATATTCACTATTAAAATATATGGTTTATTTTTGTAATGGTCCTATCAACGATAATGAATAAATACAAAGCAGACAAGAGCAATGGTGTTATGCAGACATGCATTTCTTATTTTGTAACACATGTGTTTGTTCCATTATTTAGGACACAACGAAACTTTGGGCCTATGTTAATACCCTTTGTGAGACGGAGCCAGTCTCTGCTTTACAAGAGAATACTTTCACGTGACCGGGCCGGCCTCTGTTTTTACAAGAGAACACTTACACGTGACGGGTTATATGTCTATACTTTACTGGAGAACGCTTTCACGTGAGCGAAGAGGAGATAACTTTGACCGGCAGAAAAATGAATTTCCAATACCCCATGCTCCAATGTACAATATTATTATTGGACATTATCGACAGAAATCGTGAAACGTCGTGGTTTGTTTGATACCACGTGACGTGTTTTCGACCACTCAGAACAAAACAATTTGCCATGTGGTATAATAGTAAAAAAATATGTCAATTTCAATAGTAAAAAAAAACAAACTACTTACCAGAAGACAGTTGCCATAAAACAAGCGGCTTGTAGAAGGCCGCCGGATGGGTTTCAACCTGCAAAATTTTATGAACTAGAATCTGTTCAATCTAAGAAAATGTTATCCCAAAATAACAAAAATACAAGCGGCTTCTGTTTCATTTCTGGCGGCATCTGTTCAGACAAGTTTTAAAAAGAAAACTGACGGCGCAACGAATAGTGAGAAGTAATATCTGCTCCAAACTTCGATGTACCGTTCACGGGATCCAGACAATTGATGTGGCCCCGGCAATCGCGGCGGTGTATTTTGCTAGGCTGCCTTTCGATTTTCCTATGAATTAGGCAATCAGTCGTCATATAAGTAAAATACCCTAAAGTACGACTTAAAACTCGAAACACACTTAAGATTAACAGAAAGCTGTTAAAATCAACTTGAGCCTTTCGACAACATCCAAAAATATCCCGTCAGTAATATTAACCGGAGCAGTTATTTCCCACTCTTACTTGAAGCACACAAACAAATCCATAAAATATAGCGGATATGTAAATTACGACGAAGTTATTGCTGTCTATTGTAGGACTCCTATATCGGTTTCTCTTAATTCCTATAATTCAATTATAGCAAATTGTCAATTGGGTATAAATGTTTTTAGCCTGGACGCAACATTGACATTTTTCAATCGGCAGCATCCTTTAAAACAAATGTTTCTAGGCAACAGTGAATGAATGCATAGTATATACAATCTACTATTTTTATATAAATTATTTATTGCACTTGTTAACACCTCACCTATGTATTGTATATAGTGTTTTTCGAAGCCTGTAATTGGACCTTTATGGTCTGTTGGTTTTTTGTGAATAAATAAATAATAAATAAAAGAATATATGCCACCGGCTTTGTGCTACATTTGGGTGGTTCCCGTTTTAGAAATATTTAATACTTGAAAAAATTTTCTTTTAAATCATATGTTATACATTTTATCGTAATGTAATCAATTCATGATCAGCTGAATATGCCATGCAGGTGATTCCCAGAAAATGTACGAAGTATTTAATTCCCTGTAGTTGGTCTGGTAATCGCAGCGAAGTCGCAATAGAGCACAAGTATATGGTAAGAGGAGAACGAAGATCAGGTGGTCTTCCGGATCAGTGTAAACCATCTAGCTGATTATGAGAGTTCCCCGACAGCGAGACAGTTAGCTTGTTGTCACAACTGATAAGTCAATTAATCTTTCGTATTTCTTTGCGGGATGTTTTTCTGACATTATTTCATTATCCATTCTAGTTTGTTCCCCATGCTTGGTATGACATTGTTATACACACGGCATTAGTGTTTAACAATGTGATCTGTTTAAGCCTACACTGAACACGAACACTCAAATGTAAAGCTAAACTATTTTATCAATAACGAAGAACAGATACACTTTACGAAATGGTTTAAGTTCGTACTTCTGACCGACAGAAAGATCGATCGATAGTCACGTCAACACAACCATGACGTGTGAAGTGTTTTGTGGCGTTAGAACATTATTTTGTCTACACTTAAAACATGCTGTTTTAATTAACACTGGACATAAATTATTTCTGAGATAATTAAAAATCATTCTTGAGCTTAATTAGTATGTTTTTAAAATACTCACCTTTTAGATGAAATTAAATGTTGATCCGTAACCAAAGTAAGGGTTTTTACCTAACTCGACATCTCATATTTGCAGTCAAAATGAATCAAAATACTGACATGTCATCCTCTTAAGACTATATCTAAAAAACGAAAATAGATATTATAAATCTAAATGACTGTTTTTTAGTTTTATGTGTTGATTTGAAATGTGCAAAAAATCAGGTCTGTATGTATAATATCAGTCGAGGAGTAGGCTTTTTCCAAGTACGGTACACTGAAAAATTAAGGCAGAGAAAACCGGTCAAATGTATTTCTAATCTATTTTACCACAGGTTTACCTCTTTCTTGCTCAATTCTTTGAAGCAATTCACACTTTTTTCACAATTTGTTTAAAATATCGAATTGACCCATTCTATGTATGTTTCGCAAATAATTATGTATATATATTGTGAAATCTGCCAGTTTTTCTATAAAATTGACAAGAGCTGACCGTGTCAAAAGCTATAGTTGAATTCCATTCAAGCTGTGATCAATCAACCACATGTGTCGTCAGTGAATTTATATACATTGGGAATTAGGATAGCCAATAAACAGCTGATAGTTAATGCCCAGAAGACAATCATGCCCAACAGTTGATTCGCTTATATGCACAGTGGACAGACTGTTTATCCTCTCCAGGTAGCTACCTGTATTTAATTGATTTTCAAATACCGCTGTTGTAAATAATGTGGTTAAGTTTTATCATCAAAGTTTTACTCATTTCAAAATTAATTTATAAGAGATATTGATATTACCACATGCAAATTACACAGCATTTTTCATGAAATAGACATTTGGATCTAAGGTAGTTTTTATCGTTACTAACAACAATAGTTATCATCAAAGTTAATAACGGTCTTATAATTCAAATTTTTTTATCAGGACTACTCTAGAACAACCTTGTTATATTGTCCATTCTACATGTTTTGACTGATGCTTTAGTATGCTAAACAACCTTACTCTCACTTTGCATATCTTATCACCTAGTGTTGTCACAACCCCTATATATGGAATCATCTTATAACCCTCTTTGCAAATGCCATATACCTGATGATGAAGTAAGTCATTCTTCGAAAGCTTTTTATAATATACAGCAAAATGTACAAAGTCGCGTGACTTGTCATGTCTTTATTAAGTTCATAAAACCACTCCATAATCGAGTTTACTCTAGAATATAGACCACTAGATCACTAGGTTTTGGAAAGATCGAGAAAAGTAACTGCACTAAATTGTTAGTTATCTTTAGCTTGAGCAAGATATAATAAACAGGCTTCGTGAAACTTTGCGTGATATTGGCGGAAGCCGTATTGCGTGTGGGGAATAATGTCATTATATTCAAGATTCTTACACATGTAGCCAGCATTTTAGATGCTAATTTTTCAAGTATTTTACTAAATCATGGCAGTACAGATATAAGGCAGTAATTTCAATTAAGTTGTTTTATCAAGATATATAACATGTATAGTTTTAGCTATTTTAAATTTGTCAGGTTAAACACCAGATGTAAAAGATAGATTCATAATATGCGATAATGGAACAGATATAGAATCATTTACAAGTTTTAATGTTGATATGTGAATAGAATCTAATCCATGAGCAGATGGCGATTTTAAAGAACAAATAACGGAGTGGACGTCAGTAGGATTTATATAGTGGAAATTGACAACATTATCACAAGGAGGACCGAGTATTTCTGTGAATAGGTATTAAAGAGTGGAAGCAATAGTTGTAAAATATTTATTGAATTTATGTGCGATAATATTCTCATTGCAAGTAGATTGATTAATAATATTGATCTTATTACATTTTTTCCTGTTCATTAGTTCATTTACAACTTAACAAGTGTTTTTTATATCGCTATTATATTTGTTAAATTTTCGCTCAAATTATATTTTCTTATATATCCGTAAGGAGGTATTTAATTTATTTCTTTAGATTCTATACTTGGTTTGAGTACATTCATTTGGACTACGCAATTTTGCACGAAACAGTCTGTTCTTGTCATATATTAAATTCAGTATACCATACGCAATTTTGTACGAAACAGTCTGTTCTTGTCATATATTAAATTCAGTATACCAAATGTCACCCATGGTTTTACAACTATAGCAGACGTAAAACTAAGATCTGTCAAAGGAAAACAATCGTTATATAAGGATGTACAGTTTCGTGGCAATAGGAGAAATGCTGAAGTATCATCGATAGATTCATCATAAACAAAGTCCCAGCCAGTTTCTCCTACCGTGTCGGTACAGCGATGTTTTTCAGAGTCAGTGAATTTACGGTAATTTGTACATGAATGTGATGAAGCATGCTTAGGAGATGAGGAGGTAAGTATATGAAAATGGTCGGTGATATCGCTGAGTGAAACGCCCGAAAGAAGGTAATGTACGTGGAAGTTCATAAAAAATATAGTCAACTAAGGTTATTGAACGAGATTGTACCCTGGTCGGTTTGGTTATTTGAAGGAAAAAACAATGTGAGGTAACAATTTCAAGGAAAGCTTTTGACGGGAGATGCGCATCAGATTTGAAAAGGTCTATATTGAAGTCGCTCATTATTATAAATTTTTATGTTTGACATGTCTGAAATAAAGGAAGCAGGTTTGAGTTAAATACGCGACATACTATATATATGGCGAAGTATGCTGTGGCCACACGTGCCAGCCATCGTTACAAACAACAACTCGGCCATTTGAGTCATTTCTTTCTATCAAACAATTCGTTTATATGATCAGGATGGTGACTTTATGTGTGTGTGTGGGGGGGGGGGGGGGGGATTGTAACCTTTCTAATGTATCAGGCTACACTTTGCTGGCAGAACGATCGATTGGTTGTACTATGGTGGTCTTTTGTTAACCCCGGCTAATCCTCGTATAACTGGAACCTTAGACGAGTTACAGGTAAACCGTTGGGTTGGTTTTGGAGACTTTCTGCATGTCTAAAATACATTGGTGTGTTAACCTGATTAGGATGGTATAGTGCTGTTGGGATTTAGTATGACAAAGCGAATAGTTTTCTTTGACATTCGATCTAGTGGATTGAGTGGATGTTGGGGAAACCTAGAGAGAAAGGATTTCTCGGTTACAACTCTATCACATTCTTTACATTTGTATTTACAGAACAGCTGTAGTCTGATAAACAACAGACGTGGACAAAAACAAACATTACACAAAAGTTGGCCCAGGAATCCTGCAAATTCCCGTCCTTTCAAACAGAGGAACGTATGAGAGAAAGAAGATACAATATATATACCTACATTTTAACAGCAAATTTGCTCATTTCTGTATCACATGGAGAAAGGAATAGTGGACATGTACAGGTATCTAATTTACAAAAACAATAGAGTGTTTATCAATGTAGACCCCCTTTCTGACAATATTGTAGAAAGATTCAAAGTTTGGTATTATTACCATTAGAGGACCTTGTGATTCGCGGAACGATTTCGGAGATGTCCTGTTTTCACGAGGAATCAGAAAACAGTTTTGCGCAACTTCCTAATGTTAATATTAATGTTTCATATATATATATATTATCTAGTGTTTACTTAATATTTTATAGTAATGGCTTCATATTTCTGTAACGTTAAGATAAGGGACTATCGTTTAGGTTTGTTTTCAAATATTTATGTTCTGGATACTCACATAATGTAGAAACTTAAGTAAGGCTCATTCGCTAATATTATTTGTCAGGTTATTGTATAAATGAGGTTTGGAACAAGTGCTCGTTGAAGAAACATGTTCTATAAAACAAGTTCAGAATATAGGTATGTAACAGTAACTAAGTGATGCTAGACGAAAGAAACGCAACTGCCCATGTTAATACATACCTTATCTGTTCCAAGTATCTTTGTTGGATTGATTGGGTTTAACGCCGTACCAAACAAGAGAAAAGCAATCCGAGATTGCTATACAATATGCCCACCACCCCCACAGTCCACCCAAGACACACATAATTACATTCAGGGCACCAAACATTAATCTAATGAGGGAAACTTCACTGTGTTATGCAGAAATTTGCATAATTCCGAAACTTTTTTCTACATTGAACATCTGCGTATACAGAAGAATGCAATATGCCAGTTTCAAAAATCTTAGTGAAAAAGTAACCAAGATACAGCCTAAACTAGCTTCCCGAACAAATGGAGCCAATTTGCATAATTTATGGGAAGACTTGCGTAATTCCGTAATTTTTTTTTCTATGTTGCACATCTGCGTAACCAGAAGAATGCAATATGCCAGTTTCAAAAGCCTTAGTGAAATAGTAACCAAGATACAGCCCGGACAAGCTTCTCGGACAAATGGAGCCAATTTGCATAATTAATGGGGAAATTTGCATAATTCCATGTTTTTTGTTCTACGTTGCACATCTGCGTGCATGGAAGAATGCACTATGCAAATTTCAAAAGCCAAAGTGAAATAGTAACCAAGATACATCCCGGACAATCTTCTCGGACAAATGGAGCCAATTTGCATAATTTATGGGGAAATTTGCATAATTCCATGATTTGTTTTCTACGTTGCACATCTGCGTACATAAAAGAATGCACTATGCAAATTTCAAAAGCCTAAGTGAAATAGTAACGAAGATACAGCCCTGACAAGCTTCCTGGACAAACAGAGCCAATTTGCATAATTAATGGGGAAATTTGCATAATTCCATGATTTTTTTCTACGTTGCACATCTGCGTACATAGAAG
>JARDVA010496553.1:0-14070 GCA_030265315.1 Mopalia swanii | reverse complement strand
TGCACAAATTGTCACATGTAAGAGTTGAGTTGAGTTGAGTATTTATTAACCATAACAAAATTATATTGAATAATACAAAGTTGAGTAAATCATAAGTGATGGGGGGAGTCAAGTCTAGCTTGACTTGCTATATCCCAGTTTTCGATTAAAAACGGTTTGTAGTGAACTTAACTTTTGATTGATTTATGGTTATAACATTGGTGACACATTTACATAGATTTGCATATGCACGTGACAAACATGCAGATTAAAATCTAAAAACATTAGAAGTGTATA
This sequence comes from Mopalia swanii, assembly GCA_030265315.1. Lineage (NCBI taxonomy): Eukaryota > Metazoa > Mollusca > Polyplacophora > Chitonida > Mopaliidae > Mopalia > Mopalia swanii. The sequence continues at coordinate 13,794 of JARDVA010496553.1, read as the reverse complement.
AAAGCTAGAAGGACTCCCTATCTGTAATCTTCTCATAATAATCTTGTTAATGCAAAAAGTTTAACCAAAAAACAAATCAATATTTGTTACATCTTCTTTTAGACTTACATTGTAAAATGCGTGCCTCAAAGAGTATGTGCATCGAATGGCGGAAGGGATTAACATGATTATCTCAGTTGAACTGACTACCTGCTGGCTATTACCACAAGCCAATCAGCCAAATCCCAACAGATAAATCACATTACGGTTGGGATGGGGGAGGGGGGGGGGCGTATTTTCACTAAACAGTCATGCCCCCAGTACGATTCCTTCTGATAGCCATTAACAAAGGTATGAACGAATTCAATGATGCCGAAGTCACTCAAATGTCACAGTCAAAACTACCATTTATCGGTTGATTCAATCACTTACACACGTTTAGGCTATTTTATCCGCTTTCATTTTTTTGTTTTGTTATGTTGAATAGTTTATTTCTGGTAAGCTATTTGCACAAAGTCTTCGAAATTTGGCACACATAATGTTCAAGCCATTATCTAAAACTGAGTCCCACATTTTTTTATATTGAGTTACGTTTCCAAATTATTTAATAAAAGTGCGGATTTTTATTTTTTAAAGCTATTCCTATCAAATGCGCAAAAAATAACTATAACAGTATTTAATTTAAATACCTGTGTAGAAAGACATGACATTTTGAAAAAAAATCATGTAATAATAGTTACAAAGGTCCATTTTTAAAAATTATTTGAAGATTATGTTTAATTATGTCATTATAAAACAAGAGGTGAGTGTGACTCACTCAATCCCATCTGAAGTACTCTATCAAGGCTGGAGTTAAGGAGAAACAAGCTAAAAAGTCACTATATCCACTGGGGCCGCTTTAATCATAGAAATAGTTAAATCTTATGGTTATCGAACGATACATCTGATTGGAATGACCCCATTTTAAATAGGAAAGTTGTTAAGTGTAAGATCAATGCGTTTCTAAAATGGTAAAAACCTGTGTTAAGTGGTCCGTCATACTTTTATTATCATTATGTTGCCATGAAAACCAGAGTTTGAAAACCCTTTGTCATGTCGTTTTGTTTTTATGTTGTTCACGCCTTTTATACATACGGACGGACAGATAAACAGAACATTTGATTAGAATGACCACATTTTAGGTAAGAATGTAATTACGTATTAGGCAAATGTTTTTCCAAAAACCCTGCCGTAAACGGTATGGTTTTAAATGTGTTCACGTTGTCTGCTGTTCTATTATTATTATTATGTATCATTATGTTGCCATGGCAACCAGGAATTTAATTGAAACGGCCCCATTTTAAATAGAACTGTAGTTTAGTGCAAGACCAATGTTATTCCAAAATGTTAAAGCCCATGTTGAGCAGTATGGTTTTAAACGTATTCACGTCGTATGGTTATACTATTGTCATTAGTGTGCATCATTATGTTGCCATTTAAACCAGAAATTTGATTGATACGGCCCCATTTTAAGTAGGAATGTAGTTTAGTGCAAGACCAAAGTTATTCCAAAATGTACAAATAGACTAGATACAACAGGTTTTCTGAAAATGTACCATTATGTAACGTCTGGCATTACCAAAAGTTGGCCGTTTCTGTGCAATTTTTCTCTCTACTTGGTCATTCGCATTTAAATCATTTTGACATATACTTAACAACAAAAAAACTCTAAGAAAACAAAAACCAACCAACTCAAACCAGAAACGATTTAAACATTGAATATCCATTTGGATTTAATTTGGAACCAGGAACAACCTCAAAGACAGACATTATTCCTCGTGTTTTCAAATATTGCACCCAGTTTGTTTGGAGACAATTCTTGTAATACAGGAATATCGAAATTGTGGACCTAAAAATAAAAATGCTATCCCTCTTCCACAAAAACCTGCGCCCTTGTTTTTATAAATGCTCTCAAGTTTTTTTTTTTTTAAGTTTCACTTTCATATTCGTAAGTTTAAGAATGGCTTTAGAAACTTTGTAAATTAGGATCCGGTTCCAGCGTATACAAATTAACCTTTTTTTCTGTTTATAATAATTTAAAGAATTCGAATAGTCAGTATACCTGTGACGTAATTCATAGTTAATAATAACGCTATTATATAATTCAATTTATGTTAACCAATACCTGAATCTGTGTATGAGTAAAATATGTGTCACACATCATATTTCCTATACCGTGTATATTAGTATTAACTGATCTCGAGCTGTTTACAGTTTACCCATAACAGCTGAAGATTTGCAGCTTTTAAGGAACTTGGCTCTGAAAATCGCTCTCCAATATGACATTCAATAATTGTTGGCATATATGGGTAAAGGAGAGCCAACATTCGCAGTATTAATTAAATCTGTTTGAATAAAACTACAAAAAAAATATTGAGCTGACAAATATAGAAAAGCATACAGTTAGACACTATGAATATTCTCTTCGATTTTGAGCCGATCATCATTACTGAACTCGTCGGATCAAAGTAGAAATTCCACATTTCTTTTGATACGCTATTTTTAAACTGCATAGGAAATATTCTTCTCAAGGTCACGTTCTATTTAATTAACACTCACTCTTCTACCGACAAATCCCAAAAACGCAACCGTTGGCCGACGGAAATCGCCAGATATTAAGCGAATGTCATGGCGACGAGCACTAGCTTTGCAGCGATTTGAACATTTAAACATTTGCGTTTGGAACACGTAATGGAGGAGCTGAGCGATAACTCTTAACTTTAAAAAGTCTTTAATACGAGGATGTTATCTATCCCAGAGCAGTTCCCAGTTTTGCTTTAGTTTACTGATGAGTTTGAGGATTTTAGTGTTGTTGAGTTACAGTTAAATGAATAAACACTCAGTTCAGCATCACGACATTCATTTCTATCCGTCCTATACAGGTTCTTATGACCATAATCCAACCTCTGAGGCTACCCGCATGTGTGTAGGGAGTATTCCCGATTTCGTTGGACACTACACCCTTGTGTAAGTAGAACAGAAGTTATCAGTCATTATGTTGAATGAAGTATAATACTATTATTTTTTATAACAAACGTAAGAATTAAGTAGGACCGTTATCTTAAGCAGCATGACTTAAATTTAAAGTTCTGTGGGATTTAACATACAATGCGAGTATGATTGTATAATAACAAAAGGAACAACAAACACAAATCATTTTGATTGAATTATGGCTGAAGCGTTTACTCACCAAATACAATTGAGGATACCGACCTACCAACTTATCAGGTATTGGGCATTCCTCCAAATCAAATTAATCATTTCAAATGAAGTGAGCGGCCCCGGGGAACAGACATCTGCCCACCCATTAATAAACGCATTTGAAATGAGTAGTCTGTAGATTCTGGGATTCAGGCATCTACTGACTCACAAATAGATCAACAAATTCGATCCCAACAACAATTGGATCATCAATTTGATCCCACAAATATAAAAATGGATACTCAATTTGTGCTCCATAGTAAATAGTGCCAATCAACAATAATTCAAGGGAAATCAATAAAGGACCCATTAATCGCTGGGTTCCAAGGTCACAACAACAAATGGTAGTATTGGTGAATTATCAATATATCAAAAATACTGGAAAAAGTCCTTTTGAACCGACTACCGCCATTCTGTGGTGAGTGGCAGGTATTCAAATGTGAATTAACTCAACGAAGTCCGTTTGCCTTTCACAACCTGATTTATGAGATACTCCATAAATCCTAATATATTTTGTCCAATGAGAAAGTTACATATAGTCATTTAGATGCACAGGTCATTGACGGAATATGTTGGGATATACTCTTTTTCAGCTGTTTGCCAGCAATTTTTGTGATGTCTAGTGTCGTTAAGGCCCTTAACGTAATCGCCGGAATGCAGAGATCTGTTCCTTGCCAATGGTTCTCCGTTTGATCTCTTTATATATAATTATCATTGACCGTTTGATTGCTTTTACTGTTTATCGCATCATAGCACATCTGGTGGACAGCTTATTTCGACGTTATTGTTTGACCAATACACGATCACCCGCTTGGATTTGTGACTGTTTGGCACCGTTTTCATTTTATCATTCAATGGGTATGGATTATGTCCATACCACTTAGTGGCTATTAATATGTTGCTCAACATGTCATTTCCACAGCGTATATATTGATTTCATATTGATATTGCTACAAATGTGGCATATGTGATAAATAGAGTCTCAACTTTGGGATCTGGGTATTAAACTACATGTAGTTAAACAAGGGTAGTAATTTCCATGTATTCCTAGTCGGAGGCTCGATTAAATGAAATTTGCTACCATTGCTGCCATAAATTTAATATCTCTAACTTCTGGGTCACTCATTACAGATCCTCCATGTATACTGATCAAGTACATACTTTTTCGTAATATTGATAATTAATTACAAGATTTTGGGTGCTTATTTTTCAATACCTAATAAAATTAGCCCTGGTACAAACAAGCATGCTGTTTTTTTCATTTTGAGGATGAAAAATTCAAATAGACATATTGGCAGTGTTTAACAGCTTTTCAACATTAATATCTCAGCAGGTTCAAATATCAAAATTGAAGTTGTAAAATTATCTTAAATATATTTAGTGCATATGTGAGTCATTATCAGGGAAACGTAAATTTCCCTTCAGTGCATATCTTAAAAATGACAATGTGGAGACCATCGGGTGCTTGACAGAGCTGATTCGCCTATACTATTGGACTTTTTCTCCAATAAGTGCGTGTGTGTGATGGTATAAAGGTCATTGGTGTTACATCAGTGAGAGTTACACCAGAGACCCATTGACAAGAACAGACCCGCAGACATCAATTCTACAGCAGCAGTTTAAATGACAGTAAATTAGAAATGTTTATGATTATGTTGTTTATGTTATTCACGTCAGGACCCATACATGCCAGAGGCCCACTTACAGGTCTGATAACAACTCAAAATGTTATGAACGCAAAAAATACATATCGAATATAAAATGAGATTGGGAAATGTTATTTAAAAAAAAAACAAAACATTTCTCCTTATGATGTTAAAAACAGATACTAGTTTGTTTATATTGACGATTACCACTAGTGATTTAAAAGGAAAGCAATTATAAACCGTAGATAATTAAAAATAATTGTTTAAGAAATACTGTTGATCATGTACAAATTGTATCAAATTGATTTTTTTGCATCTGAGAGAGCAGAGAAATCTGTGAATATATCTGTGCTTTTTTTTTGCTACATATAGTTCATTATAACAGATCTTGGACAATTTCCGAATATTTGTTCGGGAAGGTTTAAAACAGGTTGAGTTACTGGTAGCTCGCACAGGTACATTGTAACGTATCTGCTCGACAAGATAAGCAGAGTCCACTTCTGAATTTTCACATTTATACATGAAATTTAAGTCGGCAAACTGTCTCCGTTCAGATAAGCATGTAAGGCAAAATATTGACAGTGTTCCTCATAAGAGTGTGAGGAGTAAATGCGTTTTGTTTTGAAATATAAGAACTTTATAAATTTATTTTGGACTGTTTCTATCTTTTCGGTGAAACATTTCTGATACTTCAACCATACTAGTGAGGCATATTCCAAAATGGGTTGCATTATTGACACGTACAACGATTTCAAAGAATCGGCTCCGTTAAACGCGTTACATGTTGGCTTTTAAAAGCCTAGTAATTTGTACCACTTGCTAACAATGTGGTTTACATGGGTTTGAAACCCTGAATTAGAAGACAGAGTGACACCCAAATCCTTTATGCTATTTTCTCGATCTAGTGGTACGCCATCAATATGATGTTTGGCCAAAATTTTATTACGTTTTGCTGTAAAAGTTATAGCAGCACACTTTTAAACATTGATGTTAAACTTCCACGAATTACAATTAGACAGAGCATTAATGTCCATTTGTAGGTTTGCATTTTCAATAGAGTGTATAGTCTTTTGGTGTCATCTGCATAAATACATACATTTGAATATGGGATATGTTTGACTAGAACATTGACGTTCAGAACAAATAGAAGGGGGCCCCAAGGGACCCTTGAGAAACTCCAGATTCAACTGGTTTTGATGAGGATACTCTTCCATTAACAACGACTTTTTGAGTTCTTTCCGCTGACAGATAATACTTGGGCAAGGATCTTAAGGGGTCAGCGAAACCGTAAAACGGACGCTCAAAATGTAATGCGACACAAAATCAAATGCCTTACTCAAATTAAGGTAGACGGCGTCAATTTGATCTTTTTGTGTCAAACGACTTTAACAAACAATCGATACAACTGAGTAGATTTGTTACTCTGCCCCGGGTTGCTCCGGAATAATAGAGTGTTTAACATGCTCAAATAATTGATTGTATATTGTCTTTTCACAAACTTTGCCGAAAAGAGGGAGTATTGATATTGGTCTTTAATTTTTTACGTCATTTCGATCTCCGTTTTCAAACACAGGGACAACTTGAGACAGTTTAAAGGCTGATGGAAAAAACACCCGAATTAAGATATAGGTCAAGTAACATGCTGAGTGAAATAGCCAGTTCATCAGCACATTCCTTTATAAGGACTCCCGAGATAATGTCGGGGCCACAAGCCTTACGAATATTAATATCTTTAAGAATGTTTGTTCCGCGAAGGGCAATACGTACATTTGATATTATTTCGTTTTAAAGTGATCACAATCAGGGAATGTGTTGTCAGGCATTCGTACAAAGACATTTGAAAAAAAAATTCACAGACGAGTCCAGCGACTTTGCCAGGTTCTTGGGCTTCTTTGGAGGGAGCTTCATGTTAGCGAGTGCGCTTTCTAACGCCTACTTCGATTAACGCTCACAGGATCGAGTCCGTCTGTCGACCCTCAGGTATATGAGGGAGTCACACGATGTGGCTCCGGCTCCGGCAATTAGTTTTTTTTACATAGAGCAAGAAATTTAACCGAATATATGATTCCCTTACCTTAAACTTGTTACGCTGTGTGCGTCCCAGGAATTAATGCTGTCGTCTAGATACATTCAGATAGAGGAGATTGTCGTTATCTGTATTTTTTTTACTGAGGATGGAAATGCTAGTAACGCCAGTGAGAGATATTGCATGGACAAACATAAAGTGATACATTTATTGCTCATAACTAATCACTGGCACATGGGTATCGTAGGGTTTGCTGTTACACATTTTGCCTTTTTTTAATAGTGCTGTTTAATGTGCGTTTTAAGTTGACTAACATTCACGACAATACCAAATACACGTAACACAAGGGACAATTATATTATTTCAATATATTATTATTTGTACGACAGTAATAACAGTTTACTTTCATACCACAGCTCTATTGTTACTTTAGACAAAAAACACGTTTTTATAAGTGTAAAAGACTTCATCTTTCACGTTAGCTACAAAGAGAAGAAAAAAACGTTTCCATGAGAATGACTCATGTCAAGGAATAAACCCAAGACAATATTTTGACAGTTTTAGACAATAATCCACTCCAGTCTTAATATCTATCATTAAAAAATTGTGCCGATTAAGAATATTATAAAGGAATGATGTCGTCAATGCTTTTTATATTTGAGCTTTTAAGTCCATAGATAAAATAATATCATATCATTTGATTTAATGTATTATCAATTATAAGCCGACAAGTGCTTGCAAGGTATAACAAAAATCCCTTTTCTAGTTTTCGGTAATTATTTACATTATGACCAGCATATAATATTACACATTTATATGTCTGAGAATTACCATTGGCTCTTTGTACATTACTATAAAGCTGTGATTACTCCTTTCCAATGCCGCATACTGTGCCGTTATACAACAGGTCACGTATTAAGAAACAGTCCTACAAAATGTGTTAATAACCATCCACGCCCGTTCGAACTTAAGATAACATAAGCGCTAGTAGTCTCGCGTGAACCCGACACATCCCGCATTTATTTCGACCCGACACGAGATTCTGGTGGCATTATCGTTATAAACGCCCGTGTGTGGAGCGAGTGATCCATATAGCACCACCAGTCCCTGCAGAATACTTTCCCTGCTTCCTCCGTTGGTCGTAAGAGGCGAGAAATAGGGGCTACCTGTTGGCCGTGGGTTGTGTCCAGTACGTGTCGGAGGAGAATGAGATCCTGGAGACTGAAGGGTAATTTGGCTGGCAAAAGGGTGCCACATAGTCAATTTGCCCTCACACGTCACTTTGTTCAATGTTCTCCTCGACGGATGGTCAGATTGGCTTGTTAGCACTCCGTGGAGAGTGGGGGACATGTGTGGTGAAATTTGATACGCCGTGTGATGGCATCCCCTCCAGACCCCATTTATTATGGAAAAAAGAAGAAAAGTGATAGAAATTAATTTAAAAGATAAAATTAAAGAAATTTTGCCAAAGTTTTTAATAATAAGTAGTCAAAATGAAACCAAGTCTATTCCAAAAATATCGGCGTTTGCGTTGAATAGAACTTTAATATCTACTACTGGAACTCTCAAAAATGTAACACAACTGCGGTCTGGTGACCTTCTGGAGAAATGCACCAGACAGCAACAGGCAGTAAATTTGCTTAAATAAAAGACCAGATTAGAGTTAACTGTAACCGTAACATCGCATAGATCAATTAACACAGGCAGAGATCTCTCTGATCTATCAGTGGAAGAAATCTGCGCTGAACTCGGTGATCAAGGTATAACTAACGTTAAGCGCTTGACAACTAGAAAAGACGGGTACTAAAATAATAATTAACACCTATTTTATAACTGTTGATTCCACTACCGTACCAAACCACATCTACAATGGTCCCTTCATCCCCAATCAAACAAGGTGCTTTAAGTGTCAGAAGTTCGAACACGGTACGACCCAGTGTAGAGGTGGTTTGGTATGCTTTCGTTGATCTGAAAAAGGTCATGAGGGCTTTGATTGCAACAAGGATATTAAGTGCTGTTATTATAGTGAGGCCCACATAACCTCCTCCAAAGGCTGTATTTACTTTATAACAGAAAAGCGAATCCAGGTAATTAAATCAGAACAAAATGTTAGTTATATCCAGGCACGTCGCTTCCCTGTGCTTAGGACGTTCAAGGGTCATTCCAGTCGTTCGCCAATGCCACAAAGAAAGCTTCTGTGTCTGCTGCAACACAGACCTCCCTGACAAACTTTTAATAAAAACGACTACTTTCAAAAACAGAAAAACACAATAAAACAGACACACAAACTGAAAAGGCATCTGGTCCGGAGATTCGCCCTTCCAATGAAACAAGGGGTGCTGATCAAATATTTTAATTTGAACAGCCAATTAATGTTATTGATGTAGAGGGTTGGTCCCCTCTCTCTGAAGCCATCAACGATGTGCCCCTTGTGTCGGAGACGGTTGCTCTAGAGAGCCACTTCGACGCCTTGGAAGGGATGGAGGTAGACATCGGGCCACTTTCCTCTACGCTGGATATCGAACCACCGGCTTCGCGAGGAAAGCCCGATGCTGACTATTTGCGAAGGGTCGACTACAAGCATCTGCTCTCTCGGTTAATGAGCCACAGAACACGCAGTGTTTGTCGTTTGCCAAAACACAAAAGTTAACAAAGGTGGTGTTCTATTCTTAATGATTGTACATAGCTTTAAACATAATATTTACAATTTATGAATAAAAATTAAACTTTTTGATGTACGGCCACATTTAGGAAATAAAAAATGTTCACGCCACAGCGTAGCTGAAATACCGCTGAATGTGGGGTAAATCATCAATCAATCAATCAATCATTCCAAACGTTATTCGCGGACCTACCTCGAACTTTCATGCGGAGATTCCAGCTCAAAGGTATCACCGAGCCATCTTGTCGCTTTATATTTAAATAACTTTACACCATACATTCACCAGAATTTGTTCGTTTGTTTGATTAGGGGTTCTCGTCGTACTCAAGGGTATTTCGCTTATATGACGACGTGCCAGCCCAATGAGTGAAAGAAACCACCCTCGACATCACTGGAAACAAAGAAAGACAGGACAGGACGCAATACAGATAACACAAACAGATCAGCTTCCTGTTCCCCTCTAGCTCTGAGAGCACCAGGACAACATGCAGCTCCCTCCAACTGCCCGCAAACCAGAATTTAATCCACAAGCAAATGATGCAAGTGTCTTGTGAACCGCCGACCTTGCGCGGTCTGGTAAAGGCATCAATGTATCAATTTGTCAGATTTGTAGAGATCGGATTTGGAGGTTACTTTCTGAATAGTAGCGTCAGACAGTATTTATTGAACAGGTCATATGCAAACCTGCTTCAAAAACGATGAAAATTGTTTTTATTTTGTTCAACTTGGATTTAACATTGTACTTAAGGTTATTTCACTTATAGGATGGTTTTCCAACATGCGACTTATAACTTTCTGAACGACTAACCTTCTTTATTTTTGGTTAAATTCGACTCCATCGTAGGTTGAGTGTATAGACAAAGTACTTGCCCTAGTTTTTAAAAACATTTATACACATTTTATGAAAATTGTAAGAAAAAAGAACATACGGTGTTTATTGATCTCAGGTTTATTAACGGATGACAACTAATAGAAACAAATACAGCAAAAGAGTACAATTATACAAATTATATAATAAAGTACATGAATAGCGACCAGACACATGTGCGACACAGAATATATACTGACACTATTGTCGCAAATATGAGTTCATGCTTTCAGGTGTCAGGGCAATTTATTCCACAGTTTAGGACCCGAAATTCTGCATGAATTAAAAGAACACATAGAGGTATAAACTGGATGATACAGGTCGAAGAAAGATGCTCAAGTGTGATAACAATGAACATTTGATGCCATGTTAAAATAGAACTGAAAATTAGTTGGCAGTTTATACGCATGGTGACAATATGTATGTGCAAAAAGAAGAGTGTTTAAATGGTTGACACATGTTAGAGGAAGTATGTTCGATTGCCTCCACAGTCCTGCGGTGTGATCATATTTGTTTCGGAAACTGATTATAGGGCTAATTTTTGTCTGCAAGGTGATTATTGAGAACAAATGTGTTTTGTACGTGTTACCCCATAGAATGTTGCAATAGTTTATATATGGAAAGAAAAGAGAATAGTATAAACTAAATAATGTCTTTTTGTTAAGGTAGTCTTTTAAACATTTCATCACACCTATGTTCCTGGCTAGTTTCTTTGAGATATAGTTAACATGTGTCAACCAATTTAATTTATCATTAATATACCAACCAAGAAATTTAAAAGAGTTGACAATTTCGGCACTTGTGCCGGCGAGAAATACTAAGGGTATATCAACAGTGGGGTTTTTGTAAGTAGGTTTAATTAACATGATCTTGGTTTTTGGAATGTTGAGAGATAGGTTATTTGCACATAACCAAGTCGAAAGTTTTTTTAATTCTAGATTCATAATATTGAAAAGGTACGAGGGATCTGTGTCCGAAACAATACCACTAGTGTAGCCCGCAAATAAAATTAACTTAATTAGATTTAAGGAATTAATTATGTCATTGATGTAAATAACAAACAAAATTTGCCCCAGAATGGAGCCTTGTGGAACTCCACATGTGATGCGAGTAACATCAGATGTTTCCCCATTAAGTTAACGCATCGGGACCGATTTGTAAAGTAGCTACTAAGTCATGCGTTACTAGCGCCTCTAAATCCATAGTAATCTAGCTTGGATAACAATATTTCGTGATTTACTGTTTCAAACGACTTGGAGAAATCTACAAAATTGCCGCACTGTACATCTTTGCCTCTCTTGCCTAAACTAGCGTTTCGTATAGATCAAGAATTCCGTGATATGTCTAATGATTAGATCTAAAAGCATATTGGGATATACAGATGATATTGTTCTCTTCCATAAATCTAACCATTCGAGTTGCCACTAGCTTTTCGAGGATTTTACTAAACCTAGCCAAGACAGGGGTTTGACGATAATTTTCACATAGTCGTTTTATGAATTTTATTACGATTTAATAGTTGTTTTAATACCTTCCAAGTCCTGTTGATACTATTATAACAACCGTTAAATAGTGATTCATAGTAATGTCTTTTCACGTACTTTAATGTGTGGTTAAGTTTATTGCGATACGGTTTGAATTCTAAATGAATGGACGGATCACAGGAAGACATATATGTCCTGTAAGGTTTATTTTTTTCGCCTACTGAAATTAGTAATGCGTGGGTAATCCACGGCTTAAAGACACGTTTGTTACTTATAGATTTGAGATAACGGTAAAACATTGGCCATAGACTTCGTGAAATTCTGAAGCAAATATTTGAAGAAAAAAACCGTGGTGGGGTTTGTATTTTCGTAAACATTTGACCAGGTCTTTTCATTTATTATGTTTTGAAAAGCTGTTGTTTTGTAAAGGAACGAACTGTGATGGGTTTTTTTAAATGTAGTAGGTTTTTGGTGTTTAATAAAATGAAATATTGGGAAATAATATGAAATATTGGTCAACAAAATGCCAGAACTGAAGCTACCTTCATGAGCATTGGTGAATAAATTATCAATTAGTGTAGCGGAGGATGAAGTAACTCTGGTTGGCTTAGTTATTTTTGGTAAAAGATAAATGTGATTAAAGAAGATTTAGAAAATCCTTCGATGGGCCGTGCTGATCAGATTTAAATAAATCAATATTTAAGTCTCCCATAAAGGCTCATTGTTTTTTTTCTGGTCTTACTTTATCCAAAATATTTTGTAAATCAGAATTAAAAATAGAAACATTCTTATTGGGTGGTCGGTATATTAAACCTACTAAGAACGTATCCTTACCATAAGAGATTGCAAGAAATAAAGAAATCGTATTCTCCGCCATCCTGGATACACGATAAATCTCGCCTCTCCACACAGCTAGTTACTTCATCACCTACATATATGATGAGACCGCCACCTCTCATGTTACGCTTGCTTACATGATGGGCTGTGTAACTGCTTAATGGATATAAATTTTCAGAGTGTTGATCTAACCAGCTCTCAGTTATTCCAATTACAGAAAAGTGATGGTTAAGGTTCCTTATATATCCCACAAGCTCGGTAAATTTACTTTTTAAACTACGTGCATTAAAATGTAAAAACAAACTATTATTATCAGACGATATGTCATAACGAGATATAATATTGTTAAACGAATCTTTTTGATAATTGTCGGAGTTATGAGAATTAATTTCATTCCAGTGTGAAAATTCATAAACATTTTCATCAGTTACATATTGGGAGTTGTCAGAGCTATTGAGATTTAGTGGATTAAGAATCATATTTTCAAAACATTCCAGGAGCGGACTAGCAATGTCATTGTTGTTGTCTATACTTTCAAACCCTACCAGATTACTATTAACAGTTGCGCCCTCAGATCTATGTAATCTCAATTCATAATACAACACCTGAGATTTTACAAATTGAAGAATTTATCCTACATTGACAGCAAGAAAATGGAATACGACTAGTGTAATAAGCATTGACCTAAGAGTTTATGGGCATTTTCTGTTGCATTTTACACTTGTTGCGACACTTTCCATTTCCCCGATTTTATTTGAGAATTAACAAGTTGCAATAGCTTCTTCGAATGTTTCGTCTTCTTTTACCTTGACACCATCCATACGAATATTATATGACCGCGATCGACGTTCAATAGCATTCAACTGGTCGGCAATATTTAGTTCGAGGATAATGCGACAACTAAGGCAGGGCGATGTGTTTTCGTTTGTACATTCTAAACATTATTCGCGGACCTACCTGCGGAGATTCCAACTCTAAAGGCCTGGTTATACTGAAGGCGACCGCGACCGCGAACACGACCACTGCGACTTTCCGTGCGACTTTTCGCGCGA
>JARDVA010496442.1:0-14074 GCA_030265315.1 Mopalia swanii | reverse complement strand
CTCCATACTTTGATAATATTGAACGAAAAGTTACGAAGAATATCTCCATACTTTGATAATATTGAACGAAAAGTTACGAAGAATATCTCCATACTTTGATAATATTGAACGAAAAGTTTCAAAGATTATTTCCATACTTTGATAATATATTAAACAAAAAGTTACAAAGAATATATCCATACTTTGATAATATTGAACGAAAAGTTACAAAGAATATCTCCATACTTTGATAATATTGAATGAAAAGTTACAAAGAATATCTTCATACTTTGATAATATTGAACGAAAAGTTACAAAGAATATACCATACTAATATCAAACAAAAATACTGGCAGCAATTCATTTGTTGTTACAAAAATGTTTTTTGTACGAAAAATTAAATAGTTTGGACTTCACTAATTTGTTCATATATTTAGACACTAGAGCCAATATCCCTTATCTAAGAAGATATTTCGACCAGCAGCCAACTTACTTGAGACGATCCATGCTGTGGTGCCAACGGCCCAATGAGCCCAGTTAAAGATGGGCCTTTTGGAAGTACCATGGTCTGGTCGAAACACTGCCATGATAGGCTGAAAGAAAACATTGATATTCAGTGATTATGAACATATTAAATATTGATATAAATATAAGAGAATCAAAGCCTTATAATAGTCGCTGTCCCCACCAACCCGAAATCTTTTTTTTTTTTAACTTAGTGGTTTAAACATATTTTCTGACTCTTCTGACAGAAACTGCGAAATTTTATCATGATGTCAATCACTATACATATACGAGCCTCTGTTGGCTGTTCAGTGAATTGGCTATATTGTTCTGCTTGATTTAATAATTAGTGTTTAATGCCCTGCTCAAAAGTACATTTTACCAACAATGGCAATGTTTCGTTCGTTCGTTTGTTTGCTTGATTGAGGTTTAACGCCCTGCTCAAATTCTAAAGGGTATTTCACTTATATTGCGAAGGATTGTCCACATCACACTGTTCTTTGCCTACTTATGGTGGAAAACTGAGAGGAAACCTCGTAAAAACCACCCCCGCATTTGCCAGAGCCAGATTGTGTGACTCACTCGTACACCTGAGGGTCGACAAACCGACTCGATTCTGTTAATGGCACGTCAAAGTAGTCACAATTTGAGTTATAAACTCAATCTGAGGAAGAATAAATGGTCACAATTTGTCTGAGGTAGACTGAATAGTGTCCTAACAGCCGATCCTTGATACATTAAAACTTAACTCCCAATTCCATACGTTTTGACCCCAGGTGGTTGGCTTATAAGAAAAACAAGCCATAAGTACAGAGAACTACATGTAAAGCTACATGCTTCCAATAAATGTCAACAATGGCCTAATAACTTAGAAAGATTAAAACAATCGATTTGCAGAAAATTTAAAAATGACTAAACAATTGCCCTTTGCAAAAACGTCCCATTTTTAAAGTTTAAAATTGAAATAGATTTGTGTGCCTTTGTACTACTATACATCATACATTTTTATGGTTGGTATCTATGGAAAGTTACATGTAATGGTTTGATTGATTGGTGTTAAACGCTGTACTTAAAGTTATTTCACTGGGTGAAGGAAGCCTCCCCCACACACACACTTCACCAATGGCAACAAACAAAAACATAACGAGACAAATACAGGACACTAAAACCTGTGACAATAAAAAAGACAACACAAACATATCAGCTTCCTGTTCCTCTTAACCTATGAAAGCACAAGGGCAACAGGAAGTTCCCTTCAACCACCCGCAGTGAACAGTTTGAGTCCATCTTAAACAGCCTTTCTGTAAGCTTAATCAACAATCCACAGAAAAGGCTCTCAAATAAGAACAAAAAGGTTGAAATATATATTTCTATAAAGTAATTAATGAGTTATGAAAATTGATGAATCATCTCTGACTCATGCTCTAGATAAACTCCCAAAGACAAGTTTCTGTTAAAGATCTTAATCTCGAGTTGTTCTGGGTAACCTACAGACATCTCAAGAGAATGACCATAAAAAGGTGTCTGACTAAACTTTTAATTTACTTACATTAAGAACAACAAGGGCTGTGGAGATGATACCCAGTATAGGGTGGGCTTGTAAAAACTTTAATTCATTTGCACTTTTGCCAACCTGAAAGCAAAGCACAAACACTTAGTCCAGAAGCTCTATGAAATGAAAAACATAGTAATTCTAAATAAAGTAAATGTACAGCAAACTGGCTAATAAAGGGATTTGTTCATTTGATTGAATAAAACTAATGGTTATTTTGTTTAACGTTGTACTCAAGGGTGTTTCACCTATATGATGACGGATTGTCCACATCACACTGTTCCTTGCCCTATTATGGTGGAAAACCGAGAGGAAACCTCGTAAAAACCACCCCCGCAATTGCCGGAGCCACATCTTGTGACTCCCTCATATACCTGATGGTCGACAGACGGACTCGATCCCGTGAACGGTAAATTGAAGTAGGCTTTAGAAAGCTAACTTGCTAACCACTAATTTTGAGCAAGTATGGGAATTAGACTATGGCAGTTCATAATCTCAATTTAGTTTAGTTTAGATTCTACTCAATATGAATTATAATATGATTTGAACACAATATAGAAGTGGGACAGACAACAGTCTGCATGTATTTACACCTGATTATAATACAGACATATGTATGGAAACATATTGTACCACAAAACAAGAAGTGCTAAATCCAGAAATTAAGTTATACATAATTTATTTGACTTACCTGACTGTAGCCTTTCACGTCAACAAATATGATGATAAAAGCAATGACAGCCAGCAAAAACACAGTTACCATAGACACCCGATGGAGCTGCAATGAAAATTAAAGTCATTAAAATTTATGGTACAATAAACACTATTTAATTTTAAGGTATACAAAATTAACGTTAGGGTAAGACAAAAATAATTTAAATTAATGGTACATGTACATGTACAATAAAAACCATTATTTTTTATGGTATGATAAAATGATACAAAATTATATAATGATAGAAACGATTGAAAATCATGGTACCGTACATGTATGGTAAAACAACTTAAATTAATGGTCGGATCAAAACAAATAAAATGATATTATGATAGAAATTGTTACAAAATTTATTAATCAAGACAGGTCCTTGGTGTATTTTCTGCTATGTATGATTCAGAAATGGTGGTGGAAATTGTTATCAAATTTTTAATCAAGGCATTTCCTCGGCGTATATTTTCTGGTTTGTATGGTTAAGGGTGTATTGGTTGAAATGCTGTGACTAGGTGTGTTAAGTTGATTGGGGTTTAACGTCGTACTCAAGGGTATTTCACTTATATGATGACGGATTGTCCACTTCACTCTGTTCCTTGCCCTATTATGGTGGAAAACCGGGAGGTTACCTTGTAAAAACCACCCTCACGATTGCCGGAGCCACATCTTGTGGCTCACTCATATACCTGAGGGTTGTCAGACGGACTCGATCCCGTGAATGTTAAATCGAAGTAGGCTTTAGAAAGCGCACCCGCTAACCACTAAGCCATGGCAGGCCCAGTGACTAGCTGTGAAACCATTGACTGGGTTGCAGTAAGTAAACAATACTATATAACCTACCACAAACCAAATTTGGTTATTGCACCATTTTCTTGAACCTCCAAGTTTTTTGTAATACCGAGCCACTACAAGACCAAAACTGGCCAAAAGCACCCAGGCTGTGACCATCAGAGAGCCTGGAAACAAATAGAACATTATTTGTCAGATTCTGACATAAAATGAAGGGCAGGCCTTCTGATTTGAGGTGAGTAATCTGTGTTTAAGTACAGGATAGCACACCTCAAATCAGAATGCCTGGAAGAGACATAGTTTTAACTAATGCATATCTTAATAAATGTATGATATAATTGACAGAAACAGAAAAGCTAAGAACTGTAAATAAAAAATCAGATAAAACCACTGTGTTTGTTTGTTTGTTTGATTGGAATTTTATGTCGTACTCAAGGGTATCTCACTTATATGACAACGTGCCAGCCCAATGGGTGAAGAAACGACCTCGACACCACTGGCAACAAACAAAGAGAGGTCAGGACAAATACAGGACGCAATACAGACACCACAAACAGATCAGCTTCCTGATCCCCTTTAGCTCTGAGAGCACCAGGGAAACATGAAGCTGCCTCCAACCACCTGCCTTTAACATGTGAGACGGTATATCAGTTGTCTACCTTGTACAGCTGAGTCACAGCCTTAGAAGCTGTCTTGCAAAGTACTGAAGGTGTCACACAGAGTAAATTAGTAAAACTAAATTTTAAAAGCTATAAAGATTTTTTTCTTTAAAATTTTTATTTTTTTTTTATGAACAAGCAAGTTCTATAATAACAAACTATGATTGGACCCAAATACTCTTGTGACAGTCATACATTTTTAGTTCCACTATGAGGCCTTCCTATTAGTGTGATAGGACTGAAAATACTTTGTTTGCTTGATTGGTGTTAAACCTAGTACTCAAAGTTATTTCATTCATATGATGGTGTGCCAGCCCAATGGGTCACGGAAAGCCCCTTTGACACCACTAGCAACAAGACAGGACAATCACAAGATGCAGTACAAAGATATCACAAAATAAGCCAACTTCTTGCTGCCCCTCAGGGGTTTTTATAAACACGTTTTAATCGGGAATACCCCGATGAAAAATAACGACAAATTGAGTTTTTATTAAAATTGATATTCAGTTTTGTTTGATAAATTGAGTTTTGGCTTATTTTGGCCACTGGCAAGCTATAAAATGTAGAATTAACAGTGGATTAACGATGAAAAGTCAGTAAAATTGAGTATATGATAAATTTTTGTCTATAAAATCCCCAGGCCCTTTATAAACCCCTAGCACACATAGTTCAACCAAACAATTCCTTCAGCTAGAGTATAGGCCTAGGACTCGGCTATGAGGTCTAATTTGTTTGTTTGATTGGGGTTTAACATCGTACTCAAGGGTATTTCACTTATATGACGACCGACTGTCCACTTCACTCTGTTCCTTGTCCTTTTATGATGGAAAACCAGGAGGAAACCACGTAAAAACTACCCCCGCGATTGCCACCTATGAGGTCTAAAAAGCGGAGCAATGAAATCCTTACCATGGACCTTCGCCAGTATCGCCGATGAAGCAACAGCCCCCAACACCTGAGTATTCGAGGTTAAATCAGCTGTCTCTGAGGTTGTTTGAGGTGCAGTGGTATGCTTGCTTTTAGTCGTGGCTGAAAAATGAAGAAAAACAACAATTGATTAATAAAAGGATTGGCGCATTAAGCCTCTCTTCCCTTCTCTTCATAGAATGAAAACCCTGAGTTAACTAGACAGCTACTCTTGGGTAACCTCTCTTCACCTCACTCAATCAGAAAAGAGCTTTCTTTAGAAATGTGAAAGACCGTCTAAACACAGGATGACAAGTGGGCTATACATGTAGACATACACACACGAGCTTAGCCCCATTAACGACTCCTGACATTATCACAGACACATTAATTGACAATGGCCCAACACTTGTTACTATTGTCCTAAGACATGATTTTCTTATCCCAGGGTTTTTTATAGACACTTTTTCATTGGGAATACCCCGATGAAAAATAACGGCAAATTGAGTTTTTCTTAAATTTGATATTGAGTTTTGTTTGAGAAAGTGACTTTTGGCTTATTTCAGCCACTGGCGAGCTATAAAGTTAAGAATTAACAGTGGATTTACGATGAAAAGATAGTAAAATTGAGTATTAGTGCATTTTGCGCGCCAAAGATGCGCTTAAAATATTGAGTTTTAGTCAATATCAAATTGATTTTATGAGAAATTTTTGTCTATAAAACCCCTGAATCCGGTGCTTGTTTCTATATAGACCAAGCAAATTTTTGCCACATTTTCCTTGGCAATTGAGGCAAGGGTGAACATGTGAAAGTCTCGTCTTACGCTTTTTGACACTTGCAATGGAAAGATGGCCAGTCTGATGGGTGTAGAAACCTTGCCTAAAGTCAATAACAAGAATGACAACACAACACAAAGCCAAGATGTCAAACAAGGACACCATAACAGAATGGCTTTATGTTGCCCATTGACACCAGGGCAACAGGATTTGTTTGTTTGATTGGGGTTTAACGTCGTACACTGGGGTATTTCACTTATATGACGACTGATTGTCCACTTCACACTGTTCCTGGCCCTATTATGGTGGAAAACCGAGAGGAAACCTTGTAAAAACCACCCCCGCGATTGCCGGAGCCACATCTTGTGACTCACTCATATACCTGAGGGTCGACAGATGGACTCAATCCTGTGAAAGGTACATGAAAGTAGGCGTTAGAAAACGCACTCGCTAACCACTACGCCACGGCCTCGGGGGCCCCTGGCCCCAGGCCAACAGGAAGCTCCCTCAAACCACAATTCTTGGTAACCTTAAGAGAGCTAGAAACTACACTGAAATATAATTTTCTTTAAACCAAAAAGTTATTTATTACAACAGTCTGCTTTGCTTAAAAGAATACTTACATCCAGCAACTGTTGCCCCTTTTGCAAATAACAAGGTGTATGGCGTGGTTGGGGTAAAGATAGCGTTTGTTTTAGCGATGGTGAGAGTACAAGACAAGACATTGTCAACCAATTCTACAGATGTTGATGGTAATGTCTGGAAAAAAACAAGTAAATAAATAATGAGGAACATGAACAACTTTAATTATGGTCTTTTGTGAATGGAGATTTTTTTTTTGCACATTTTCCTTACTCTATATTTGTAAACTCTGAATAACGTTAAAGTATAAGACCATAGAAATTGATCAATTTGTTTAATTAGATAAACAATATAGCTAAGCCTGTATATGCAAAGTAAAGCGAGGCTAAGAAATTTTCTTGGTGGTAAAGGTTGATGTGTTGATGCGTAGGTCTCTCCAACATACATGTAGGTTGATTACTGTAGGTCAATATTTCGGCATTTTTTTGTGTGAATTCTGACAAAAAACCTAAACAGAAACCCCAATGACAATAGTTTGCATCAATTATATGAAATCCACATTAAATTAACACGAAGCGGCTCTGGAATAAGTCCAAGAAAGATATTTAACTGCAAGTAGCTTATTTTTGGAGTCTTTTAGAAAGTGAAGATTTACAGTATTTTTGTTATTTTGGGATAACACTTTCTTTGCTTGAACAGATTCTAGTTCAGAAAATTTTGCAGGTTGAAACCAAAGAACGTGTTATCCCAACATAACGAAAATACTGATAGTAAGTTAGCTGGGAGTAAAGGGAATTTGCACCATGTTATTGATGGGGTACAAGGGTAAATCAAGGACATAGACCAAAACATTGTCATATTTACCATGATCAATCCCAAGTATTGGGGAGCTTCAATGTGATATGTCCTTGAGACTTGTTCAAATGCGAATATACAATATCAGGAGAAGTATTAATGTGTGGTATCAATACAATTGGCTAAACCACCAACAAAGGTCTGGGGCCACTTTCTCAAAACGTTGTATGACAAATAAATATCATACGATAAAATTATGTCATATTAAACTATA
This sequence comes from Mopalia swanii, assembly GCA_030265315.1. Lineage (NCBI taxonomy): Eukaryota > Metazoa > Mollusca > Polyplacophora > Chitonida > Mopaliidae > Mopalia > Mopalia swanii. Next base: position 6,548 of record JARDVA010496442.1, on the reverse strand, counting down.
GCATACAAATATCTACAATATTTTATTGTCGTACGATGTTTTGTGAAAGTGGCTCCAGGCTTATACACAAACAGATATTGAGGAAATTTGTAAGCTTCAAGAGCACCATTGCAAGAGAAAGTCCTCTGCATCCGTCCATCTACTTGAATTGGTTAACTGTTTTAGTGCTACTCAATGGTATTTTACGTTAATGATACTAGGGTCTCCATTTCTTACCCTGCATCACTTGAAAACTACACTCAGGATTGTCGATAAAAAACTATCCCCAGGATTGTCGGATGAAAACTACACCCAGGAGTGTCGGTCAAAAACTATCCCCAGGATTGTCGGATGAAAACTACACCCAGGAGTGTCGGTGGAACACTACACTCAGGATTGTCGGTGGAAAACTACCCCTAGGATTGTAGGTGGAAAACTACCCGCAGGATTGTCGGATGAAAACTACCCCCAGGATTGTCGGATGAAAACTACCCCCAGGATTGTCGGATGAAAACTACACCCAGGATTGTGGGTGGTAAACTACACCCAGGATTGTCTGTGGATTGTTTGTTTGTTTGATTGGGGTTTAATGTCATACTCAAGGGTATTTCAGTTATATGACAATGGATTGTCCACTTCACACTGTTCCTTGCCCTATTATGGCGGAAAACCGAGAGGAAACCTCGTAAAAACCACCCCCACGATTGCCAGAGCCACATCTTATGACTCACTGATTGTCGGTGGAAAACTACACCCATGATTGTCGGTGGAAAACTACACCCATGATTGTCGGAAAACTACCCCCAGGATTGTCAGCGGAAAACATCCCCCAGGATTGTCAGCAGATAACTAAACCCAGAAATGTTGGTGGAAACCTACACCCATGCATGTCGGTGGAAAACTACACCCAGGAGTGTCGGAGGAAAACTACACCCAGGATTGTCGGAGTAACCTCATGTCCGCTGCCTCGGTAAACTCAGGTTCATTGACAAGGTCTACCATAGGGAACTTACCGCAACAACATTATTTTGCTTGCCATTGTTTGCTGAATGTCGAGCGACTTTGGTTGATCCACTGACGGCACAGTCAATAACAGTATCATCCCCCTGAACAAGAAATTTTAAAAAAAACAATCAAATAAGGATTTGCTTCAGTAGAGAAATATTTTTCAGACACATTTTGTTTAACAAAGTTGTGGGACATTTGCCCCAAATTTAAGGACAATTGGGCTATTAAATTTGGACATAGAGTGTTTAACGCAAATTGGACACCAGTTTCTCTAAAACACTATCACTTAATTAGCAGAGTTAATATGCACGGATTTCCACATAATTTTAATAATCTCTACTTTTCCGGTCAGGCAAACTGTGTGTAAAATTTCAGAGAAACTCCCTCAGTATATTTTATTATGGAAGACTTTACACAGCAGACGTCAACACCAATGGTACGACCTAAGCTCACCTTACTTAGTGCAGGAGAGCTAAAAAAATGTATAGTCACGATGTTATTTTTATTTTGATTAGACACAGGCACAGAGTGGAATGGCAAAATCCTTTTTTATGTCAGCTCTGAAAGCTATTTCTAGTCTGTACTGTACTTATATACAATGAAAGGCCAGAAGCACCTACATGTACTTACAATTAAAAGAACTGAACAAAATTGAATTTACCATAGTGCTGTCCTGTGAGAATCCCAAAGCAATCCATTGATCATCTGACCCGGACACCCCTCCTTTCAGGATAAACTCTATGTTATCACCAGTTGTCTGCCATGATACTACGAAGGAACACGTACCGTCAGGACAATCCACAAAACAACTCTTACTCGTGCCACATTCTGGGTCCTGAGTGAGGCTTCCTGTAGGTGCAGTCTGGAAATAGAAATCACACCATGTCACAAACTGTTTTGTGTCATTTAAAAATTGACTATGAACAGCATATTTTGTAGAAAGGCTGGTGGCTGAGTGGTCTAGGTGACCAGGATGGGCGATTTGGTTCTGAGGTTCATGGGTTCAATTCCCGGATGAGTAAAACGCAAAATTTTCTGAACAAGAATCCGTTTCAACTGAGAAAGCGTTATCCCCAAAATAACAAAATCCTACTAACAAAATACAGTATTTTTGTCTCTATTAATAGTTAGAATAGTGCTTAAGTCAGTAGAAAGGGTTGTTTGTTTTTCCTGGAGTTTCATTCTATACTGAAGGTCATTTCACTGATTTTACATCATGGCACCCGGCCACCCACCAAGAAGCTCTCGGACAATCATCTTTAGGGGTTTTATCGTTTATTAAAGTTTGTTTACAAGATGATATTAATAATTTTTGTGACTTTTAGAAAGTGAAGAGTAACAGTATTTTCTTTATTTTGGGATAACACTTTCTTAGTTTGAACAGCTTCTAGTTCATAAAAATTTTGCAGGTTGAAACCCGTCTAGGAATCGAACAACACGAGCCTCAGAGTTAGGCACCGAATCGCCAGCAGTAAATGCCAGCCACCGAGACCATTCAAGCCCCCCCGGCCTTCTAAAAATAAAAGGTTAGTCAGCTGGAGTCTAGGTAGCGGACATTCACTACCCCTCTGATAGGAGAGGGACACAGCTCCCAAAGCTGAAAGCAATGCATAATTTTTGTGTCTTTTAGAAAATGAAGATTAACAGTATATTTTCATTATTTTGGGATAACACTTTCTTAGTTTGAACAGATTCTAGTTCAGAAAATTTTGAAGGTTGAAAACCGTCCGGGAATCGAACCCACGACCCTCAGAGTTAGGCACCGAATCGCCAGCAGTAAATCCTGGCCTCCTAGACCACTCAGCCACCCTGGCCTTCTAAAAATAAAAGGTTAGTCAGCTGGAGTCTAGGTAGTGCACATTCACTATACCCCTCTGATATGATATGATATGATAGGATTTAATGATAGGACTCTTAATAAACCAACATGCTTGTTTCTACTCATTTATTTGTGTTGATATAGAAAGCATACCGTTGTTGTAGCCGGGCAATTATCAACTGTTGGCATGACGACTCCTGATGGGGGGACGAGTGTAGGGTTTCCAGTCAGGGATACAGCAGGCGAGTAGATCATCTTATATATGGTGGAATAGCTTTCAACGAAAGTGGCCCTGTAAAATGAATGATTGGTTTGAAAGTATATTTTGCGGTATAGATGCTAGTTAACTGACGTTATGATGATATACTCAAATATGTGCCTGTTTGATTGGGGTTATTTGCTTGATTGGGTTACATCATTATTGCACTTCTATGAAGACTTCAATGGAAGGAAGCTACAGCACAAGTTTTAAGAGGTGAATTTGTTTTCAAATGATTATGTTCACAACACAAAGGTGTGACTATTGTAAAAGCATGTAACGACAGCCATTTTGTTTTGAAAACTTGAAAATTTAGTAAAGTTCAATCCTAATTTGTTTTCAGGCTAGCATGTTCACAAACATTTGTGATGGATTGGATGGCTTGAAGGACAGTAGCATTTCTATTAAAGCCATGTAAGAAAATTACTTCATCCAGTAAGAGCCATGTTAAGAGGGTACACCTATTCTTCAAACAAACATGTAATACGGTCAGGAGGCAATACTGATGTGTTTAACATTTTTCTTCATTTCAACATTAGCTGAACTGTGCTACATGTAGTTGTAATTGGCTTAAAACAGGATTTTTCTTCATTTTGACAGATAAAGTGATCAGAAGTAAGCTGAAGATCTGAAATGATGTGGCATTTGATTAAAACTGTCGCTGTCTTGCCTCCATGACTTGCGCACAGCATGCTACATGTAGATCATAAACATGAATGAGATAAACCTGAATGTAGTGATATTCGCTAAAAAAAGTGCGGTCATTACCTGGCATATGATAGCTGTATTAATACGCTGGGACTATATATGGTATGCTGTCATTTAGCTGTGCAATTCCTTTTTCAAAGATATTATTACATTTATTCATTAATAAATAAAATAATTGTTTTATTCAATGTTGACCCACATTGAACATTTTCACACTGGATTTTTTTGTAACTGTGGCTAAAAGTAGTGCCCCGCCTTGTGACTTCCTGGTAGTTTTGTGATGGGGTGGGCTTATCCAAAGTTTCCAAGTCTGCATTGAAAAGCCAGATGGTTGTTAGTGGTTACAAAATGATGAAGGGGATTAAGACAATGTAGGGTTCTCCAGTTATAACGTTACGACAACAGAGTGACGTCCCTTTGTGAAATAAAGTTTCAATGTTTATGGCAAAGGAGGGCCAAGATTGATTTTTAACATTGGCGGTATAAGGAAATATTGCAAATTATATGTAACAGGTAAACATACTAATAAACCATACGAATTTCTTGTTGCCATAGCTTAAAATATTTTCTTTTTTTGCAATAATTACAATTTTAAATCTATATTTTCCTGAAAACCGACAACCCGCAATGTTGGTATAAGCAGGTTGCCCTACATTGCCATATAGTTGCAACATCATTTTGCAAAGGGACATAACTCTGTTGCCATAAAGTCATAACTCCAAACCTTCATATTCTGGTGGACATTCATTATACATGCATGCTCTTAAAAAAGAAACTTACACAAAGACAATATGAGTGGTAGGAGCGGCTGGTGCAGTCCACGTGAGAGTAATCGTATTTTTCACAGCACTGGAGGCATGTGTGACACTCTGAAATAAATATGGAAATTGTTTATTTAACTAGACCACCTATGTGTAAAAGAAAATACAAGATACAAGGATAAACAAAAAGAAACCCCCTGCAACATCAGTGACAACAAACCAAGACAAGACAGGACAAACACAGGGCAGATTACATGTACAGTACAAAGACAGATTGGCTTCATAATGCATTTTACATTGAAGAGCACAAGGGCAACAGAAAATTCCCTCCCAACCCACCCTGAAATATATTATTTTAACAAATGACAGGTACATGAATACTTCAATCACCAGTTTTGAAAAAGTTTACGTTTAAAAAGCAGTGCCATTCGGAAACCGGTGATCTGATGATACTAGTATCACTTTTAGATTTTTACCACCATTTCACATTATTCATAAGGACCACAAGGTTGGATCTTGTGTGCTGTATAAATTGCAGGAGGGTTGTGAATATGATTCCTATTCAAGTCTTAGGCTGAAAAATTTGGTTACATGTAATTAGTGTCAGGGTTCCACCTCCCTGTTTTGGGGGGGTATTTGGGTAGTAATAGCTATAGTATGCATTGATGTGAGATTGTACCTAGAAATATTTGGAAATATAAGGCCTGGGTTTAGGACTAAATGGTTGTCGTTGCTAATATATACCTGAAGATGTAGATGGTTTCTACGAACGCTTATAAAAATGTTCTTTAAACATATTCATACTGTCGCATTGTTTATAATAGGTTTAGATAAACCGCTCCATTCCAAGGTTTATAAAGCCACTAGTAGATTGATTGGTTGATGTGTTATGCTGTGATTAAGAGAATTTCATTTATATGACGGCGGTGTATTCAAATAATAATTGACCCTAGCACAACAAAGATGTGAAGCATTTCCATAATGTTGGAAAGGTTCATTCTCCTCTAGTGCTAAGTAAAGACAGCATTTCTACTCTTCAAACAAACCGCCCTAGCTTAGCCAGAGGGCGCCACTAGTAGAAAATATTGGGCTAACGTACCTGGGTTCCGGTACCACATCCTGTGCCTGTTAGAGCCCTGGTACCAGCCGGAGTATTGAAGCTTCCAATGGGATCTGAGGCAACATCTTCTGCATTTCTGGCCTGAATAAGGAATCCTTTAAAGGAACGGCTACAAGGAGTGGCCAGTGTCACTGTAACATTGAACCAATCAAAGAAGACATATTATTATATTTCTAAAAGCAATCACACCGACACAGGGATGTAGATCAATCAAAATCGATAAATCATCTAATGTTCTAGATAACTCCCAGAGACAAGTTTCTTAATAAACTTTAATCTCGAGTAGTGTTATGGGTAACCTACAGTACAGACTAGAAATAACTTAACGTAAGGACACGTCGAAATTGCACCGAAAACTTTTCGTCATGACGCATTTGTAAAAAGGTTTCATTGCGATTTTGTTTTTATTTAGACGAGTCGGAGACGCGCTAGAGTGGAGAGTGGCACGTTTCGTTCTGCGTTTAAGGCGAGCTTTTGTTTTTGTTTCAGGCGCGTTTTAAGTTATTTCTAGTCTGTACTGTATGGGCATCTCGAGAAGGTAATGACCATTAATATGGTGTATAGTTTAAAATGTAGCTTACAAGATATTCGGCATGGGTTATAAATACATTAGTCTACAAATGAGTTTTTCAGAGATACAGAGAATAACCGATGAATATGTATGTAAAGAGAACGAGTGTTAATTAAAACCCGTCCGATACAGAGGGAAGTTTTGCCTTAACAAGTAGGTCCTTCAGATTTTTGTTTCTCTTGTATGCTATAATGTGTCTCTGTGAGACAGGAGAAGCCATTTTAGGTACAAGATTATGATATTCAAGTAAAAGCAGACTAGCAAATTGGGTGCTTGGCTGGTCATATTGGAAAACAAATGGAATTATTTCTTTTTTAGACCCT
>JARDVA010496108.1:11359-26067 GCA_030265315.1 Mopalia swanii | reverse complement strand
TTTTGTGCCACGTTTTCCCTTCGAATTACAGCAAGGGATAGTATTGTGAAAGTCTCGTCTTACACATACTGACCCTTGCATAGGAAGATGTATGCCAACAAGAACCCGGACATCTCCCTTATGAAATTCACACCTCGGACTAGATCAACCACAACAGATTATTGGAAAAAATTAAGTGCGGAGTTAAACCCCGATCAAACAAGCAAATTATGTTACGGCTATGTTAAGCCTATCGGAATCAACACCTACAGTTGTGTTGCGAAATCTGCGACACGAAACAAAAGCGTTTTGAGTCTCTTTGTTTTAAGTTCTGTCCTCACATTGTTTGTTCAGCTCCTGGCTGGTTTCCTTCACGCATTGTGCTAGCATGCCGTAAAATGTATGAAATAATCGTACGGCATAAAAGCGCAAGAAAATAAGCAAGTCTATATCGCACAACTAGAGACGTAAATAGATGTTAACGCACAGTGAAGTTCCTTGCAAGTGCCTCGGAAAAGACAGGATAGTCGATTTGTGTCGGCTCACGTTATAAATCCCAATAGGTCCCCGAAACTGCCCTTCAGAATAATACACAGCGCTACTTCGTCTGAATCTGATTTAAATCAGACCAAGATAGCGCTCTGCTTTTCGTTTGTGGTAATTGTGATCTGACGCAGAGATTCGCCAAACGGTGCTTAGCTGTCCAATAAAAACCCATCTAACTCCGAGACAAGGTAAAACTGCATCACTAATATATTTTGCTGCTGGTTGTGACGTATCGCCAATATAGAGTATGCTATAAATCTGTAAACGTCAGCTGGTCAGCGGAGAGTTAGGCATTTACATACCAGGTTTGGGAGGCGGGTCTTTGATTGGTCAAGTTTCCTAAACAATCGAGACTTTTTGGTTTACCTTTACGTCAGACATAAGTGTGACAAACAATTTTTAGCGAATTACCTTGATATGACATAGGACTACATGGATATGATGAATAAGTATATTTGTTCCGACGAGCAGCTGATATAAGATGCTGCTATAAATAATATGTTTTCATTGAATAGACACATATTTTACCAAATAATGTAGGAGATATTATCTGATCCAATTTTAACCATGACTGCGTATGCTCTAAAATAAAGATCGTTGAATGATGCAAAAAAATAGTACGTACAACTAAATCGAACCAGACTAAGGTGTGAGTATCAATTGATGCATTTGCTGATGAATCATCGAATATCAGCAAAGTGTTGGCTTTACAAACGGTTCATTGACCGTTGTCCAGTTTCTTATATAGTCGTGGACGGTTTGTGGAAGCTTCTACTTGCCCTGATGCTCTCGGAGCTTTGGGCCAGATGAAACCAATCTGTTGTTGGGTCTCCGTAAATACATCTTGTGATTGTCTTGTCTTCGTTTGTTGCCAATTGCTTTGATGGTGGTGTATTTCGACCATCGGTCGGGCAGCCCGCCATGCGAGTGAAATAACCTTATGTATCGCGTTAACCTAATACAATCAAACAAACAATTTTATTTTAATAAGTTTACTCAATATAATATTTTACGGTTGCGCTGTTTTCTGTTAGCGGGGAAACATGTTCCAGCGTGTCATATTAATATTTTTTTCACAGCATCGACAAAAGCACACTACGTCATACATACAAAGCCAGCACTGTAATGTTGCCATATAATTGAAATGCTGAATGTGACTATTAAAGTAGACAGCAAACATATAATTGATAACTTTACATGTAATATATATATAAGTAGATATTTTGTCAGGTGTCACAGAGAACAAATATATTATATTACGCTTTTGACTAAATTCTGTTTAATTTCTGTTTTATTTCTTTAGCATATGGAACAGCCCTTTTTGGACGCCATCAAGTTGACGCTTGGAGACGCTTACACGGAAAGTATAGAGGAGATTTATAAATTGGCAATAAAGTTTATTTTACAAACATTGAAAGATGGGATGACGACATCGGCGGAAGATAATCAAGTAAATTGACGTTTTTCTAAACTGACTTTGGCCTTCAGTTCAGTATCGTCGGCTGCTCTTCAAGACTATATATAATGGGAAGATTATATGACTCCAGAATTGATGAAACTCGTGGAATATCTGGTTTGATGCCGGACTGCTTTGCCAACAAGCGAAAAATGTTTTGGTTTCAATTAAATTTGGATCCATATGGAAAATATTCGGCCAATCATTTTCAACCAATCGAGTGACTTTATCCTGTGGACTTCATAGCCTTTTGAAGTCGTTAACTAGGCGTTACGAGTCTTTCTTGATTCAATGAAGATCTACCCTTATGCAACTCTTTCAAAGCGCCGGATAAACTGATTGCAGCTGGGATACTCATCTGGAATAATTCATAAAATTGTCTACCGAAAACTGAGAAGTGAAATACTGGATAAAATTGCCCACCGAATACTGAGAAGTGAAATACTTGAATCAAGTAAGGGTCCCAAGAAGACTAGATTCACTAGGCGTTGTTTTTGTAATGAAGTTTGATTTAAAATAACGGTACAACGTTTTGGAATAGCTACCTGTCCTTTCTAAGGATTTAACAAAACAGTTGTGTGGTCGTATGTTTAGACAATTTATCAAGCGAATTTGAGATGGTTTTACAAAATAAAATTCGGTAGGTGAGTCCACACTCGTACAATACATTATTGACAAATGTGGGCTTTTATTTGATAAATGTGGATACAATGCAAGGCGCATCAAAAGTTAAATCAGGTGATGAAACCGTGTGTAGTATGGCGAGATGTTGAGTCCAATATAGAAATCTCCCAAAATGAAGATTTGCCTGGGATCTGTACGTTTAACACAAACAACCAATGGCTGAATTCCGGTTGTTTGCACATTTATGGCAGATCATGGAAGAACTTGGTTACACGAGTTAAGTTTAATTAATGAAGTGTTGAACACTTTGAACCACCATGTGGTCACAGCATATGAACGAGGACAGTTCGAGACGTGCAGTTAATACGATGTGGTTCAAATCGTGACAAGGAAATTAATGTGTAATTTCCACGAGTAGGATGTCATCATACAGCAACACTTTTAAAATATCGTGATTTATATGTATGAAGACACCTACTGATCAATACAGTGTTAAGGGGAGATAATAAATTCAGGGGAGGTAAGCTGCTATTACACAAATTAACCTAATGATGCCTTTGGGACTAGAGATGCTGCTTTGGTCTCAGTATTTGCATACTTCCGAGTGACTAAGCTGTTAAGACGTCTTTGTGCTGGCACTTGGTTGAGAGTTGTTTAGAGTGCCCATAAACACTTTAACACTTGTTGGTTGAGAGTTGTTTAGAGTGCCCATAAACACTTTAACACTTGGTTGAGAGTTGTTTAGAGTGCCCATCAACACTTTAACACTTGGTTGAGAGTTGTTTAGAGTGCCCATCAACACTTTAACATATGCGTGAGATAAATCACATACATATGCATTCTGATACAGCTATTTGTACCTGCCCTAGACGGTAATTGAGACAGGGGATCTTTAGTTGAGTGCGCAATTAAATATCTTTGTCTGAATATTAAATTACCATGTATGTAAATACAGCATATGCCTTATGATCAAACAATGCAAACGATATTCCCAGTGTTTTTTTTACTCTTTGAGAATGATAATAACCTGCTGTGCAAAACCGTTTCTAAAGGGAACTGTTGACATAAGTTAGACGATGCTTACTGTTCAATTCAACGATGTCTGCGAAACAAACAAATTGGGCAAAAGCTTAAGGTCGTGTAATTACTGTCAGATGTAGACTCTACATTAATCCAGCAACCGAATACCTAAGAGTCTTCTGATTTTCATTAATATCGTCATAATTCCAATGATTTTCATGCAAGAAGCTTGTTTGGTTTCGGTTTAACACAGTACTAAAGCATTTTTCAGTCATATGATGGCACGTCAGTCAATCGGTGTTAGAGACCACCCTCGGCAGCAAAGACAACAAAGGACGTCACGGGGTGCAATACGAATACATCACAAACAGATCGGCTTCACGTTATCCCATACCTCAGAGCACCAGGGCAACACGAAGCTCATTCACAACCCCCCAGTCCTACTTATGTATATGTTACCAATAGTGTTGTGTACGTTTACATAATTGACTCCGCGCTGCAACAGATATAGTTCAACGTTATTCCATAGTTATTGTTACTAGACCAATCTCTTACTTAGCGCTACTCCAGAATACCACACGGACGCCATTGTCTTAAAATACCCTAATACACATATGTAATATCGTATCGGCCTTCCTTAACAACGTGTAATACACAGTATAAACATCAATATCAAGGTATTAGTATCGCCCCCCAACTTGTTTACATTTGTTAAACTTCTGTTTTAAACTACTTCATTTACATGTATTTCGTCTGTATCTATTCCGAATTAATTCCACTCATTTTTATTTAACTTGCAACACTAAGTGGCACTCGGGCAACAAATCATAATTCAGTTTGTCTTCCGGTTTAATATGGGTTTAGTCTGCGCTACAATGCACCTTTCACTTAGTTATAAAAGTGGTTTTATGCAGTTATTTTTATTAAATGTAATGGAAGAAAAATAATAATGCTCGACTGTATTCTCTCTTCAGTTATTCAAAATGTATATTAAGTAACCCTGCGCCAGAGTGATTTTTTTAGAAATATATATACAATACAATTGTAGAATATTGCATAGTGTGTCAACAGCTGCAACGATCTGTCGTTACGTCCAAATTGCTGACTTTAATGGTTACGCCTTACACGAAGGCCATCTATAAATCACATACATTCAATAGGTTCATAATTCAAGTTTGTAATGAAGTTGAATTGATATTGCCTGACCACCGTACACTCCGTGTTTATAAACAGTATACCATGAATAGCTTTGATGAGGTAACTGATGGTAGCCGTCAAGGTGAATTTGTTCTGTTTTATTATACAACTCGAATCACTTTCTTCATAACACAAAAACAACAAAAGCAAACGAAATAGTTAGTGTATGATAATTTATTTGACTTAAATACATTAATTTACATAGTAACAGTCAATCCGTATATATAACATATATATATAATAGTTTTGCTCATATTTAAGTAACAGTTTTGATGTATAAACAATGGAAGATGTTATGTACAGATCTATAAAACTTGGCTACTAGGTCGGTTAACTATATGGTATTGATACAACGATGTGTGTATAAAGCTGGTTTAATACGGTAACGTTCGTCCGATATAGATTCCGAGTATGTGAACAAACAGAATCGATGTGGTTGGTTATCTTTTCGCATAATGTAACTATGCAGTATCGTCTACCGCTGTAATACAAACTGAACCTTTGAAATACAGACGCGCGTCATAAGGTTAGTCCAAGACAGTCATGTGGCATATTCTAGGCTAAGCCATGGGCCCCTTGAAGGTAAGTACAGCTACAACAAGATGTTTAAATGTGTTAAAATGGGTCAAATTAAAAATGAACAGAATTTTATTAAAGAATAACTTTTAAAAGATAAGCATGGATTAGCAGCCTACCTACATATGCACGAGGTTGCTATTTCCCCTATTCGCAGTTCCGACAGTACCATTTCTGGTAATCCGCTAAACATCGCCACATAAAAGGGTCGCGATTTATGACGAAGCCATCCATACTCAATACCTTGGAGGAAGGAGTGCGACAACTTGGGGAAGCCGAAAGCTACTAGAATCGCATTGCCTTGTAGACCAGGTAGAAGGTTTAGTGCGCTTGCACCAAAAGTGTACGAAGGACAACTTACAAAAAACACGCGTCTCGGGATTTGAGTTATCGGATAATACAATATAGCCCATGTCATGTTGTAGCCATCAAGCTTTTCAGGGCAGACTGGAACTGTTGGAAACATGGTATCACGCTGATACCAGGCAGTTACATGTTAACTCTACGCCTCTGTTACGGGATAATCCAGCTGCTAACATATGTGTAATATGGGTCAAAATTTTAATGAAACATATTTTTGGTTGAATTAAAATTGGTAAGTAACTTTAAAAAAGAATTGCATTGATCCGCAGCTATGTAAATCCCGGTGCATTTATACAGTCGTAATTGCACCGTCAACGACCGCACAATTTACTGTGATATAGCGAATATCCATGGTCCTGGTGTATGGCCAAGCTGCCTGTACCTTATCACGGAGGTATGACGGCGGCCGTTTCAATCAAGAGAACATGTATAGCCAGATCTCTGAGGACCGGTGGGGATACGTTTTCGCCTGTTTTTCTTGGGTTCATGTGTGAGTATATTCTAAACGAGTTCTATTATTTATCTCAGACAAACAGAAGTGTCAGAAACGTATGCATATCAAGAGTCTGTTGGTATTTATAACTTCATTTACGATATAAAAAAGACACAACCAGCCAAATACTTTCGTTTTTTAAATGTTTCCATGAGGCCTGACGGATATGTATTGGAGTTCTTATCGCACATGGGAGATATCACGTGGGATTTTGTGAAACCACAGAAACATTATTCTCTGTGGATATATTTTGTTTAGAAAGATCAAAACAAGAACAAACTTGAGTAAACATTAAAAAAACCAGTGATGTCCTTTTTTGTATTATTTCCAAGAACAGGACACATGCCCATTTGACACCTCTACCGTTCAGTTGATCGTGTAAATTTACATATAAAATGCAACCATGGTTAAAAGATAGGCTACATGCATGCAAAATGTATTATATTATTGTTTAAACTTTGTCCATCAATGAAAAGAGAATTAGGCCAAACGGTTTTGAAAACATAGTAGGGTAAAGGTTCCTCCCTTTTTTGACCAAGTGTATTGATAGAAAAAGTACTGAGCAAGACGTTTTCTGAATCTTTACTAAATGTACAGTCAATAAAATGAGCTAAATCCATCATGAGCGCTTATTCGGGTTTGCCTGGGTAATTTACATGACAGTCAACAGCATATTATACCGTAAGACACATTTATATGCAGGACAGAGCTGCACATTCCAAGTATGATATATTTGATACAATAGTTGATCAAATGACACGTATACTGTCGTCGTGAAATTACCATGAATTTCGAATTTTGACCAAGTTAGAAGAAGGTGCGATAGATGTTACGATCAATTGCAACCTGAATGAATCAAATATTTGCTTGTCGAAATCATATCTGGCAAAATTATATATTGAAGGATAATGGGTGAAGTCAGGAATGCTAGGACCAATCAACGGCCACTGTCTCTAAGTCCACTAAAGAGCATTGAATCAGCGAACATTGTCACTGCCAAATTTTGATAGCAGCTTTTTGATTGGTCGCTCAGACCACACATTCGTTTGTTATAGAATTTTGTCAGATTTAACTCCACAACACGACAACCCAGCAACACTAGATACCGAGGAGTTATGTTGATCTTGTTTCATTATTGCATCAATCGTGTTTTGTTGGTTTTGACGGGCTGTTTGTTGTTTCATCCACCTTTAAAGATCTAAATGAACATTTACTCATCGGTATTGCAGCAGTTTTCGTTCACAACAGTTGCACTTACTTAAGACAGTTTAACCTAAATTCTGTTTAAAAACAAGTAATTTCACTAGATTTAGATAATGTACAAAATCTCGTTTGAAGGCCTACTCCTTAGACCATTTGGAGTAAGTTCACGACAGTCCATCACAGCCTTGATCCTCTTCTTCTTTAGCAGAATGCTGCTTCTTCAATTCTTATCCCCGAATCCAACGAAATCATGTTTCCTTGGATTGCTGGGTATCGATTGACATTCTTAAATTTTGTATAGTAGTTGCAAATTTTAGCTTGTTTGGTCGTTTGATAAGGGTTTAACACCGTTCTACGATTTTTTTGATCACTCGACGGTGTGCCAACTCAATGGGCGAAAGAAAACACTCTCGACGCCACTGGCAACAAACAAAGTCCAGATAGGATAAATGCAGGACAATCATAGAAGTTAAAACAAAGACATCACAAGCAGATCGGTTTCATGTTGCCCCTTAGCTCTGAGAGCACTTGGACAACAGGAAACTCACTCCCTATCTCCGATTCAGATTGTAGAAAATTAATACATTATATATTGTTGATTCTATCGGATCTGGTGTGCTAGACTGAAAGATTCCGTGCAACAGTACAATCGTGTTCATCAAAATCTGTCAAACTCTTTACAAGCTTTCACAACGATGGATTCAGCGACCACAGTCCTCAAAGCTTTTCTGAACATTTTCCATGAAACTAGTAATATCATTTTTAATATCAAGATATATCAAGTACGGTAGAAACACCACACAGACATTGGGAGATTAGTGGTCTTGTATCGTGACTTCATGTTGACCCGGTTTATGACAAGGAGGGAATCCGCCAGAACCCTGCATGTTAGGTTGTATTCTACACGGTGAAACATGCATAATTTTAGAATGTTGGAAAGTCTTTCTGTCAACACTACAATGTGAACTGGTTATTTTTCTAAAACAGATGAGTGCATTACAGAGTTTTACAGAACAATCCCATTCAACACTGGGACAAAAGCTAAACGAGATCGTCAGTATATATCTGTTTCTTCTTTTATGTTGTGTCGAATATGTTTAAAGGACCGCGTAAATGTCACTTTGATAACGATGACCATCTCAAATCTCCTTTCTTCTTGCCAATATCAAACATCATTAATAAAATGGCTTTCCAATGAAACGCCAAATACGTACAACACAAGGTTAGCGTCGGGTGCCACCTTAAGCCATTACTGGAAGCCTTGGTCGTTCAGCATTACAATAGTAGTCCATTTAACTTGCCGCTAACTTCTGTGTATAGTCTGCAACTGGATGATCCAGAAATACAGATGAGGAGAGAACTCACACAAGCACACTCCGCTCCAATCATGATATATCAATGGAATAACCAGTCTGCACTGTTTTCAGAATGAATTTAATTGTAATTTTATAAATAACATCCATGTTTTCTGAGTATCTGTCGCCAAGCGTAAGCTGAATCGACTCTAAAAATGGTTTCTCCATCCACTGCAACAGATAAGAAAAACATCTTGTTTATGTTGTGTGTCACATATTTATTATTACTTTTCCATGCTCTAAACAGCAGCATGTATGTTCATAAAATAATACCCAATATAGGACTATATATATTTCTAAAAGATATAT
The DNA here is from genome assembly GCA_030265315.1 of Mopalia swanii. NCBI lineage: Eukaryota > Metazoa > Mollusca > Polyplacophora > Chitonida > Mopaliidae > Mopalia > Mopalia swanii. Next base: position 16,946 of record JARDVA010496108.1, on the reverse strand, counting down.
ATATATATAGACATAAATAGATATATTCTATTAATACCGATGCATGTATGTGATGATATAGGATACGAATGCCGGCTTGTTGGTAAGTTTTTACTAATAAAAAGTAGATATGTTTTGAACGATGCTTAGAAGTGGGATACATAACCATTTAATTTCTGGAAAACCACTTCTTGTTTAGTGATAGAACACCAACAATAAGCGGTTATCCATAAATGATAAAATTAACAAGTAGATGGTTTGATTCCATGCCCAACTTAATGTTATTTCACACACATGAAGCCCAATAGATGAAGACAATCACACTTGACGCCAGTGTCAACAAACAAGTCACGACAATTACAAGACGCAAAACAAAAACACCACAAAACGGTTTCATGTTGCTATTTGTCTCTAAGAGAGCAAAGACAGCTTGAAGTTCCCTTCAGCCGCCCCTCAGTAACAAGCAAGACAACAATCTAACCAACAGACCGCTCCTAACCGAAAGGAAGAGAATAGAGAGGAATAGAAGTGGGGAATAATATGTTTATAAGACCATGCGTTTCCAATGGCCCACAGGCGGGCCTCGAGAGCTTACTTGAGAAGGGATATGGTCCACGCATTTAAAAGCTTTGTCGATTACATCTGAGACTATGTGAAATGAGAGTGGGAATGGCATTTAATGTTTGCCACAATTTTACAGCGTTTCGTGCAAATTACCATGTTTTGGTGACAGCTAGAAGTAAAATGCCGCGTCTCAATTTACTTAGTGTAGTACGTGACCATTAGCGTTGCTATGAAGCGGTCCTTTGTCGGTTAATACCTGGGGAAGAAATAGCGTGAGGTCGGCGGCCAACTCTGCCTTAATAGGCCATTACAGCCCGAGAAAAATGGAACGGAATTCCGATACATAGCCGTCGTTGCACCAAACCGAAATCAATCGATGTCTTATAATGTAAAATGTACTGTACGTTTTTTTCTAATCTAGCATATAAATTAAACATGAAATACTGCACCGCTTTCAATATATTGTAGTAGCATGCAAGAAACGCATATATTATATACGTGTAGTGCGTTCACGTCTTCAAACACAGTTATATCTACTTTTCCTATGAAGACAACTCGCGCGTCAATCACCAAAGTACTATCACCAATGTTTCGCTTTGAACATTTCAGGAAATATCGTAAATGATAATGAAGTCATAAAAAGACCAAGCCACCCATAGGTGATGTCACAAACGTAGAACAGGTTCACCTGGCGTCGAGGTTATAAGTCTTGAGTATACCATAGAGAGAAGTCGATTGAATGGATTATCGATCCATACTCGTGTTATAAGAGATCCATAACGCTTTCTCCGTGAGCTTTATAGCGGGAATCAGAGTGTAGTTCGTGTGATTTTCAAGACAGTACTCTAAAGTGCAGGCGCTCGCGGCTTAATGGTTAGCGAGAGCGATAACTAGTCTGACTTCGATATACCGTTCACGGGATCGAGTCTGATTGTCGACCATCAGATATTATGAGTGGGTCACACGATGTAGCTCCGGCAATCGCGGTGGTGGTTTTTACGAGGTTTCCTTCCGTTTTTCCACCATGATTAGGCAATGAAAAATGTGAAGTGAACACTCCGTCGTCATATAAGTGAACTACCCTTGAGTAATCCACAAACAAACAAAATGCAATAGGTTAAAATAATTATATACATGCAAATTTTGACTACAGAGCCTTTCCAAATAACTCAGAAAGTAAGCTCTTCATTATGGTTAAATTTTACCAGTGTCAAGACCATTCAAACAGTTGATGCAGTCAATGCGCAATACTTTTACCTCTCCGACAGAAGAGTTCCGTAATATAGGACCAATTGGGGATTCTGACCTCCACGCAAATGTTCCTGTTCATGGTGTTTATAAATTGAACACCTGTAAACTTCAGACGGATCAAGGTTAGTGACTTGATTGTGGTTTTACGCCATGCTTAAGATAAGTACACTCCAATGACGGCATGGAGGCCAAATTAGCAAAGGATACCTCAACGATATTGACACACGACAAGTATTTAACACTCCATAAAAATGTACCTATTTATCTTTAAAAACAAACCAGAGTTGCCTTTTAGTTTAGAAAGCACAAGGACGCGCAAGCTCCCTCTGTTCAGCTACTGGCATATTAAGAAAAGCCCTACTGACTTAGTGCTGATTCGGACATTTCTCGTATCATTGAAAATGTTGAATGTTTGAAATAAAAGTGATCATGCCATAAAGGCCCCTATGTGAGGTTCTATTTACCATCCACAACAGTGTAGTGCTCGAGTACAGTTTTAATTCAAAAATCGGACAAACCAAATGATTGCCCCATATTGAAGAGCGAAGTCAGTGATGATAGTCAGGAACAATGATAAACGAAACACAATCCGGTTGAACTGTGTGACTAGAGTTACACATTTCTCAGCGGCACGATCCAAGCTGCACATATGTCGATGGAAATCAAATACAGCGAGACAAGCTTAGTCAATTATAACGATTTTATATGTTCACATACTGAGCGGGTAATCGGGAAAGCAGATTGTTTTAGCAGCTATAACATGTCTCAATAGAGTGATAGCAGCCAGACATGTTAATTGGCCATTCTGGAGTTCTCAGTCAACTTTCCAGCCCCGTAAAATGTACACACAGTAGTCGATAATGGCCTAGAATAACACCATCAATAACACACAGCGATAACAAGCGGATAACGAGTTCATCATTAATTCACGAGATTTCCCCGAGTTCTCTTCTCGTGCTTACTATAGTCTTTATGACCAATTTAGAATCGGGTATCTCATATATAACATGTATGAGGTCAACTAACCTTAACTGAACTATCTTTCTTTTCCTTTTCAATATCATATAGACACTGAATGACTGCTTAATTCAGAATTGGAAAGAGCCGTGCAATATGGTATTTCACTTACAACAAGACGGGTTGCTTCCAACACGACCAAAATGTAAAGTAGTATATATATGAAGGCTATGTGGGAAACATACTTGATTTCCACAACATGAATATGCTTCAAAACAAATTGCCCGTAGCTAGAGGACTATCGACACTGACTGTCAATTTTTCTGGTTGACATAGAACACAACAAAGGTAGAAACAGGAACCTTGGCAGAATGCACCTTTAAAAAAACAAATACAGAGATGTGTGGGAATAAAAATGTACATGCCTTTAACCTGGTCGTATTCAGGAGCTTTGGCTGGAAGTGCAAACACTATATGGAATGAGCAGCATAGGCTCGCCATACACTACCCAAATTTCCTACCAACTGAATGCGGCTAATCTCTCTCTACATTCAACAATGACACACTCGCCATAGGGTAACGTCGTTTTGATAAAAACAGCACAAGTAAACGCGGCTATACATTCTGTTCCCGTTCTTTGTATGGTGGAGTTGAACCCCTGTGTTCATTGAGAAGAAAACAATTTTGCTAAGCCCATTATGATACAAAATTTAGGTAGGAACATTGTGTGTGTATTTATTTTTGGAAACACCCCGGTGGAGGTAATAAAAATTTATATTTTTGAAAAGATTGGACAATTATTATTTTAATTTGTGTTGGAAAAAAACAAACGCTGCATTTTCGGTCCTCTATTTCTCAAAATGGTATGGCTATAACAGCAAATAATATAGTTTATTTAATAAACTTAAACTTAAACTAATAACAACTGTGCAGTTGCTTAGAACATATACTTTGAAACACAATTTAACCCTCCGCAGGATCTGTGATAATCCCATTAATCGCCACCACCTTGTTAATGGCCTTGCTAATAAGCTCAACAAAATAACCAATTTAAGGCTCAAATTTACGTATTTGCAATTATATATCAAATTATGTTTTTTCACTATCATAAACTTCAAAAGTTTTACTTTAAATGAAAGGGATAAAAAGGTTGCCAATTTTTAGCACAAGGGGTTCCTCAAACCTTGACAGTTAATTCCAGATAACTCTAAGTGATTCCAGAGCTGAAAACTATCACTATTATGGATATAAACAGAAATCAATTAACTACATGTGTGAAACGCCCATATCAGTAGCGTGTACGGCATTGTAACCAACATCGGAACATTCAGCTACATGCTGCGCCTCTTGTGGCGGAGTGGCGAACCATCAAGGGAGGCAATTTCGGAATGCAGCCTAACATTTGCACGCCGATCGATTAGCCTTGGCCCTACAAAGCGAAAAGATATGGTGCACAGAATCACGGAAGTGACAAAATTTTAAATGACCGGGAACTATTAGAAAAACCCACACATATATCACAATTGAACCATTTTATTGTGTATGTTCTAGGTATTCGTATAAAAAATGACAATAATATATGTGTACGAAATAACTATATAGATAAGATCGATCGAAGCCATGGCAACCATAATAAAATTACGAACAATTCCGTGCCTTCATATGGAGGCCATCATAATTTTCACGCTCTGCAGAGGAATTTCCAGGAATCCAAGAGTGAAGAATCAGAACAAACGAGTCACTGATAATTACTGCTGAATTACCAACTACAATCTAAACGGGCAAGGCAGACGATTCTGCGAACCGAATACGCACAACTTACATGGTACGTCGCCCTCTATCATGGGCTAGGCAAACAATACTGTCTACACCAGGCCTACTAAATTACGAGTTTCATACTTTTAGTTAATATACTATTGATATAAGACATTTACGTTTTTTATAATACAATGTGGACACAACTGTTCTTCATACTGATACAAGGTTATGTTGGGGTCACCAGTATAAGGTAGACACAATGGTTTATTTTGACTTTGCAACAGTTTGACCTAGTATTAGTATGGACCTGACAGACTCATAATTAGCATGGCCGCATGGGGTAATGTGGGAGAATGGTGAAAGAAAACACGACAAACCACCAAAAAAACCAAACTATTTTGCTCACCTGGAAAAGCTCCGCCACAAAGCCACCGAATCGTCCGTGTGATTTTCCTACCCGATGAAGGACGTCGTACACATAATCCACATTATCTATGTTGGAAATGGCTTCGTCCATTGTGCTCATCACTAATAACGCATGTTTTTCTAATTCTTCGTTCTCCCGTAACGCATCTTCGTTATCCAGGTGCTTGAAGTTACTGAATAACTTTTTTAAATCAGTATTGATTTTAAACAACCTGAAATGAAAGGAAAACAGACTTAGTTTTGCGTTCCTAAAGTTCTAGAAATTGTCAAATATTTGAAAGCACTATGATTGATTGATTGATGGTGATCTTACTGAATGTTATTGACAAAGCAGTTTGTTTAACAGCACCGGAGACCGGAAAACAATGATATTTACAACAAATTCAGGGATTTTTACATTCCTTATTACAAAACAATTATTGTATATTTAGCAATCAAAATCAATATTTTTCTAGCATGTCTAAACTATTAATATTCTGGAATACTGTTTTCTAAAAACTATATTTGATAGTAAGTTGTGCAGAATGTTAATTATTCTGTGGAATTTAGGCCTACTGTTATTCCTTCGAGGGGCTCGTTCCACATAGCGAATTTAGGCGAAGTTCATCTGAATTGTCATGACAACAAGTACTGAAAGTATTGTGTTTCATGA
>JARDVA010495999.1:0-14088 GCA_030265315.1 Mopalia swanii | reverse complement strand
AGATATGCAAAATCGTATTCGTGTTTTAGGGCAGCGATTTTTAGCCAATAAAAGTGATCGTCTTAGTCATTTATCGGCACGATTACCGCTGATATTAAGAAGGTTTCATGGGTATGAGCAGCGTTTGGATATGTGGAATGAGCGTTTGAATATCCGGCGTTTGTTAGAGGTCAAAGAAAAAGATTTAAAGTTATTATCGGTTTTAATTCATGCTCCAGATAAACATTTGGAATATATGAAAGATCGTATTGAGCAATTAAGCCTACAAATTAAAAGCCCTCATATTAATATAGGCTTGAGAGAACAGAAATTACATCATCTTTTTATAAATCTAGATCGAAGAATTCATCAGATTTTTCGAGAGCATCAGCAATATTTAACAAATTATGAAATACAGCTTAAAACATTATCCCATGAAAATGTCTTATCTCGTGGTTATACAATGGTGACAGATAATAAAAACCGTGTAATAAGCCAAAAATCCGATTTGGGTGATACCTTTATTATCCACTTTAAAGATGGGCAGCAAAAAGCTATTCCTTTTCAGCCTCGGCACAAAAGTAAAAATCCAAAAAATAAAAAAGAAGATATCAAACAAGGTAATTTATTTGGATAAGTAAATATATTTTAAGGATATTTTTTCCGGATACATCTATTATAAATGAAATCAAAAGAGCGATTTAAAATAAAGGAAGCTGGCTTTTAATTGATTCTAAGTTGATATTTATATCAATGGGCAAATAAGATATGCCCTTTTGTAAGTGGGATGGAATGCGTATTTTATCTTTTTCGGTTGTGATAAGCTGAGCGCCGGCATTTTTGGCGGTATGTTTTAAATGGATGATCTCTTTTTCACTATAAGGATGATGGTCTGAAAAATCCGTTGTTTTTTGGACATTTAAGCCGATTTGTGCCAGTGTTGTATAAAATTTAGATGGGCGACCCAATCCGCAAAAAGCCCAGTAAGTTTGGTTTTTATCTAAAGATGTATCATCAGCGATAAGCTCAGCAGATAATATAGGAATGGAAAGTAGAGAGCCGGTATTGAATTGATCCTCTCCATTGATAACAGCTATATCAGCACGTTTTAAATTTTCTTTTAAAGGTTCACGTAACGGCCCCGCAGGAATAACATGTTGGTTGCCAAGGCCAAAACCACCATCAATCACCAAAATATTATAATCTTTAGATAAAGATGCATTTTGCATACCGTCATCCATAATGATAATATCAGCATGGCCATCTTTTTCAATTGCCTTAGCTCCCTCTGCTCTGCAAGGGCTTACCCATGCTTCTCCGTGAGTGCTTAATAATAAAGGTTCATCTCCAACATCTAAGTAAGAGTGAGTTTGTGGATCAACACAGATTGCTTGTTTAATATGTGCACCATAACCACGGCTTAAAAAGGCTGTTTGATAACCATGTTTTTGATAAAATTGGGCCAGTTTAATGGCCATGGGTGTTTTGCCAGAGCCCCCAACAGTGATATTGCCAATACAAATAACAGGAATGCGGCTTTGATAACCAGCTTTAGAGAGCCGGCGTTTTGTTTCAGTAGCCCATATTTTAGCGATAGGGCTTAACAAAAGAGGGAGTAAGGATGAGGTGTTTGCATACCAAAATGAAGGTGTTTTCATCATATTATATCTTATCTAAATCGGCAGAGAGATGTTTTATATAATTCTCTAAAATACCATCACCTAAATGCCGAGACCATTGGTAGGTTTGTAATGATTTTTTTTGTGCCTGTTTTGGATGTGATAGCCAATAAAAAAGGCGCTCAAACAATATATCCGGATTGCTGATTTGTTCAGCAATAGCGGCTTCGATCATAAGCGAAGAGATATGTTTGAAATTACTCATATCAGGGCCTAAGAGAATAATATTTCCGGCTTTTGCAGGCTCGATAGGGTTTTGGCCACCGCCCTTATGAAAGCTGCGCCCCATTAAAGTTGGCCCACCAAGAGCATAAAATTCATCAGCATGACCCATGACATCAAATAAATAGATATTTTGAGGGGTTTCATTCCGGCTTTTTCGTGATACTTTGCAACCTTTTTGGATCAGCATTTTTTCGATCTGATCACTTCTTTCAGCATGCCGTGGCATAATGCATGTACAAATATCGGGAATATGCTCTTGTAATTTTTGATGAATATCGAGAGCCATTTCTTCTTCTCCTTCATGGGTAGAAGCAAATAACCATTTATTATAGTGCGTAGGAAAAACAGGCGGCTCTAATATATGATCTTTTTGAGAAATAAATTTTAAATTCCCTAGATAGTAGCTTTGTTTGGCACCGAGTTGCTCAAGGCGGTTTTTATCCAATAAGCTCTGCCCAAAACAAATGGAAAAAGTAGATAATAGATATTGAATAGAATGGGGGATATGGCTCCAATGTTTAAAGCTTTGATCAGAAATACGGCCATTGATTAAAAAAGTCGGAATTTGACGTTTTTTAATAATATGTAAGAAATTTGGCCAAAATTCGGATTCAATAAATAAAATCGCTTTCGGATCCCAGCTCTCTAAAAAATGCTTCACCCACTTAGGGTAATCTAAGGGGAAATATTGATGAATTGCTGTTATGGGTAAACTATCACTCATAATTTGAGCTGATGTTTTCGAATTTGTTGTAACCACAAAACGAAAATGCGGATATTGTTTCGATAAAGCATGGATAAGAGCTAGCGCCGATAAGCTTTCTCCTACACTGGATGCATGAACCCAAATAACAGGGTGATCTTGCCATGATAAAAAGCTTTTACCATATCTTTCATGTATTCGGCTTAAATCTTCTTTGCCTACTTTGAGGCGCCGTGATAACATAAAATGAAAAATAGGCTTAAATGGATAGCTTAAAAAAGCATAAGCAGCAAGAGGCAACGGGCGCATTTAACTTTCCTCTTTGTGACTATGTTTATCAGGCTGGTTTTGATTTAAGTGATGTTCGTGGCCGCATAATGCATCGGCTTGAGTTGTAATTCTATTCATTTCATCTTCAAGCTGTTTGGCATAAATTTTAAATTCGTAATTTTTGGTTTCTTTGGGAACAGAAATTGCATTACCCCAAACAATAGCAATTTTACTAAAAGGTAGGGGGATAAAAAAGGAGTCCCAACTATTGATTTTTTTGGCAAATTTTGCCGAGAGGCCAGCAGATATAATTGGTACGCCAGATAACTTTGCGGCAGCAATAACCCCTTCACCAACGCTAAAAGCAGGGCCCCTTGGCCCATCAGGTGTAAAGCAGACAGAATGATCATTCTTAACTGTGTGAACGATTTCTTTTAAAGCTTTAATTCCGTCTTTTCCTGTAGAGCCAGTGATTGTATCGATATGTAATTTTTGGATAGTGTTTGATATAATTTGGCCATCATTATGTTTAGAGATGATAACCGAAATGGGGTATCGGCCTCGCTGCCATAATATTGGTGCTAAGCACAGTCGCCCATGCCAAAAGCAGCCAAGCATATGCTTTTTTACAGAGATAAAATCTTGTGAGTCTTTTGAGTGAATAATTGTTTTTCGAGATGTTATATAAACAAAACGTAAATAAAGTGCAATCAGACTAACAATAATCCTTTGGGTAAAAGGGTTCTCAAAAAAAGTATAAATCTTTTTTCTCCAACGCTTTTGAAAGCTCGTTTTGGGATGTTTATGCTGGGATGATTCCAATAAATTAATCCTTATTATCCAGTATCATTGTCCGGCAACAGTTAAAGCACCTACAGCTAATGTTGGTGCGGCAATGTTATGGCTCATATTAATATCATCACCTGCTTGCAAGTTGTTTAACATATTACTTAAATTTCCTGCAATAGTAAAGTTGTTAAGAGCCTTTACGGGCTGCCCTTTTTCATCAATGTAAAACCCATTAGCTCCCTGAGAATAATCACCCGTTATTAAATTAACGCCCATGCCCATTACGCCTGTAATGTAAATACCGCCCGCATTTTGCATCATAAGCTCATCACACGGAATATCGCCGCCAACTAAAGCCAAATTCGATACAGAAGGAGAAGGTAAAGATGTTGCGGATCGGCTTGCGGATGCGGTTGTTTTAAGGTTAAGCTCTAAGGCTGTGCGTTCATCGAGTATCCAGCTTTCTAATCGGCCGTTTTTGATGAATTTGTTTATTTGGCTTATGTTACCTTCGGCATCGAATGATCGAGAAGCTAAACCACGCTCAAGTAAGGGGTTATCAATTAAGCTTAAATGGGGTGGTAAAACCAGCTCATTCATTTTATTGAGTAAAAAGCTGGATTTTTGCACAATCGAAGCCCCATTAATTGCTGCGGCTAAATTGGCGATAATACGGCGAGCAATACGAGGTGCAAAAACGATTTTTGTTTTTCCCGTTTTAGGAATTTGTGGGTTTAATCTAGCAAGAGTTCGCTGGGCCGCTTTGTCAGCGATATGTTGGTTATCTTTTATATCTTCCCAAAAAAGCTTTTGATCATAGGCATAATCACGCTCCATAGACGTTCCTTTACCCGCAAGTACAGAAACTGATTTACTAAAAGAGGAGCGGCGATAATAGCCACTAAACCCAAAACTATTGGCAAGGGCAATTTGGTGGCTACCTTGAGAGCATGCAGCGCCGAGGCTTTGTTCAATCCCTTGATGGGATAGGGCGATATTTTCTAAAGCGAGGGCTTCTTCTTTGAGTTGATCTGTGGATAGAATCTGTTGATCGTAAAGAGCGAGCTCTTTATCTATCTTACGGCTATTATGGGGGATGATGGCATAAGGATCGATAGGCAACGACCGAGCACGTGTCATAATATCTTCGCTTATATTATTTATATCCCAGTTTTGATCATCACTAAAAGATGCGGTCGCTTGCCGACCTTCAACAATCACACGTAAGCCGATTGTTCGATGCTCGGAGCGTTCGGCTGTTTCAAGTTTTTGATTTCGAACACTCATATCTTCGCTAACAGATTGTATACAAACAGCATCGGCAGCATCGGCTCCTTTTTTTTTGAGGGCGCCGATAATATCTTCCAATCTTTGAAGTAATTTATCTTGTGATGCTTGCACTTTTTTCCTCCAGCTGCTTATATGGGGTCTATGAATTCAGTTTTAAAGTTAAGCTGAATGGTCGTAACAATCAAGTCTTAATCAATGATGAGTAGGAGTTTCGATTTTGTCTATTTTACAAGTTGCACAAAGTAGCCCTTGGGTAAGCCAAGCTGTTGATGGTGTTTTATCTCATTTTGATGATGGTGAATTATATGTGGAAGAGAGCCAAAATTCTGTTTTATCTTGGGATAATGATAAAATAAAGCTTGCATCTTCTTCAACAAAAAGTGGTTTTGGCTTGCGTGCCGTTCATGGAGAAGTTTGTGGTTATGCCCATGCACCAATCTTAAATGAAACAACATTAAATAATGCGATCCAAACCATCAAAACAATTGATAAATCCAGTATGTCTTTTTCAAAAGCCATATTATCAAAACATGATTTATATCATCCCAAGCCCGTTTTAGATGATATTCCCTTTAAAGATCGAATTCAGTTTATACAAGCGGTTGATCGTTATATTCGTACAAAAGATGAGCGTATTGAAAGGGTTAATATCAGCCTTGCAGCGGCGCATCAATCTGTTGCAATTTATCGGCCAACTAATGGCTGGATAAGTGATGAGCGGCCGCTCATACGCTTTAGTATCTCGGTTATTTTAAAACAAGGAGAGCGCAGAGAAAGTGGGTCCGATGGCTTTGGGGGGCGGCAAGATTTTTCATCTTTGATAACAACAGAAGCATGGCAAGCAGCTGCCAATAGAGCTTTATTGATGGCAGCCATCAATTTAGAAGCAATTGCCGCACCAGCGGGAGAAATGTCGGTCGTTTTAGGAAACGGATGGCCAGGTGTTTTGTTGCATGAGGCGGTTGGTCATGGTTTAGAAGGGGATTTTAACCGGAAAGGTTCATCTGTTTTTTCAGGACTTTTGGGCGAATCGGTTGCATCTAAAGGTGTAACAATTGTGGATCAAGGGAATTTGCCTAATCTACGAGGCTCTTTAAATATGGATGATGAGGGAACAGCAACAAAGCGTAATGTCTTAATTGAAGATGGTATCTTAAAAGCCTATATGCAAGATCGGCAAAATGCAAGATTAATGGGCGGGCAAACAACGGGTAATGCTCGGCGTGAGAGTTATGCTCATCTACCTATGCCACGAATGACAAATACATTTATGGAAAATGGTGATTATGCGCCAGAGGAGATCATCACATCCCTTGATAAAGGTATTTATGCCGAAAGTTTTGGTGGCGGGCAGGTGGATATTACATCAGGGCAATTTGTTTTTTCATGTACGCAGGCATGGTTGATCGAAAAAGGGAAAAAAATTGCCCCCCTTAAAGGCGCAACTCTTATCGGTTCGGGATCAGAAAGCTTAAAATATATATCGATGATTGGTAATGATATGCAACTTGATCGGGGGATCGGAACTTGCGGAAAAGCGGGTCAATCTCTTCCTGTTGGTGTTGGGCAGCCAACGTTGCGTATTGATAAAATTGTTGTTGGTGGCCAAGGCTAATTCAGTTAAGGCTGCTATTGTTTATTATCATTAACTTAGCTAAGAGCAGTTTTAAAAATACAATTTTGATGATGAAGTTAGCCTATAAGTTCGGCAAAGCTTATAGGCTATAATTGCAGGCTAAGTTCAAATGATTAGTTTAATAAGCAAGCTCTTTAAAGATACGTGTAATATCACGATCCCAAAAATTTTCATAAGCATAAAGCATGCTATCGGCAGGTGTGAATCCGCTTTCGGCTGTGCGTATTAGAGGAGCTAAATGAACCGTTTCGTCGGATCCACTTTTGTTTAGGCAAGCCCGTTTTGCAAGGCCATTATGGGATAATTTTAAAATATCCAATGCATATTCTTGTAATGTTTTCCCCCTAAAAGGCGTATGCAAAGCAAGTCTGGGTGTTGTTTTTCGTAAATAAGAGAGCTCTTCGATTGTCCAATCGGATACCATATCATGGGCTTTTTGCAGGGATGTTTCATCATATAACAAACCGACCCAAAAGGCGGGCAATGCACAAATCCGATGCCAAGCCGAGCCATCTGCGCCGCGCATTTCCAAATAGCTTTTAAGGCGCACCTCAGGAAAAACCGTTGTGCTATGATCTTCAAAATCTTTAAGGCTTGGGGTATGGCCTTTGAGTTTAGGATGTTTATTATCCATATATTCTCTAAAACTATAGCCGGTTGCATCGATATAACGGCCATCACGGTAAATAAAATACATGGGTGTATCGAGCAAATAATCCGTATAACGCTCAAATCCAAAACCGTCTTCAAAAACAAAAGGAAGTAAACCTGTCCGATCCGGATCGGTATCTTGCCATATACGGGCGCGGTAACTCAAATAACCCGAAGGCTTACCTTCTTTAAAGGGAGAATTTGCCCAAAGAGCGGTTGCAATTGGCTGTAAGGCTAAAGAAACCTGAAACATTTTGACCATTGTTTTTTCGCTATCAAAATCCAAATTGACCTGTACGGTGCAAGTTGACTGCATCATATCAAGCCCAAGCGTACCAACTTTGGGCATATAGTTTTTCATGATACGGTAGCGCTCTTTTGGCATCCAAGGTAATTGGCTTTTGGGGGTTAGAGGTTGATAACCCAAACCTAAAAAAGCAATATTAAGTTCATCACCAATAGAGCGAGCCAGTTTTAAATGTTGGCTTGTTTCGGCGCAAGATTGGTGAATATCACCTAAAGGCGCTCCAGAAAGCTCAAGTTGCCCTGCAGGCTCTAAAGTAACCGAAGCCCCATGACCGTCTGTTAAGGCAACTAAATGGCCGTCTTCATATACATCATGCCATCCGATTTGATGAAAATGGTTTAAAACATCATAAATCCCCGCTCTGTGATCGTCTGTTTTGTAGGATAAAGGGGAATAATCATCCTTATGATAGACAAATTTTTCATGCTCTACACCAATTTTCCATTGTTCTTTGGGTTTACAGCCTTTTGATAATGTTTCGATCAATTGTGTTTTTGTGAGCATTTTATAGATTCTCCTTAAAGGTTGTTTCAGAAGGGATGCGTGGAAATTGATCACCATCTCCTTGAGAAGTTTGAAAAGCGGCTATTGCCACGAGAGCAGCTGTTTCGGCCCGTAAAATACGTGGGCCTAAGCTCATGGCTTGAGTATAGGGTGATGTTGATATTTTTTTAAATTCAGATTCGGAAAAACCACCCTCAGGGCCAATTAAAAAAAAGATATTTTGTGTTATTGTCCCTTTGGATAAAATATTGCCAATAGGTTGCCCTTGTCCTCTTTCGTGGCCATATAACAATAAATCATTATTGGAGCGCTGGCTTAGCAGCTCATCAAGCAAAAGTGGTTTAAGTAGTTTGGGTAAATCTAGGCGCTCACATTGCTCCGTCGCTTCGATGATTTGTGCATTTAGGCGTTCGGGTTTTATTTTTTCCGATTGTGTTCGCTCTGTGATGGTTGGCTGAAAATATGTAACGCCAAGCTCGGTTGCTTTTTGTATTAAAAAATCTGTTGGTGATTTTTTTAAAGGGGCAAAACAAAGTGTAATCGGGCGTGGTGGTGAAGGTTGTTTATGACGTTGGTGTAATATTTGAAGATGGCTTTGGCGGCGATGAGCTAAAGTTATTTTTGCTACCCATTCCCCATCATTACCGTTAAATAGGGTAACGAGGCTGCCCTGCTTTAAGCGCATAGCCGATATAAGGTAATGGCTGACTTGCGGCGAAGTTTCTACGATTAATTCTTCTTTTAATTGTGTATCAATGAAAATCCGAGGATGTGATTTCATCTTTTTTCTATTTTCCTTTATTAAAATCGGCTACCATAATCTTAACTTAAAGCAACATATAACAGAAGAAAGATTTTTGAAATAGTAGAAAGATTTTTTATTTATGGATAAATTGCATACAGATATTAATAACAAGGGTTGGGTCGCAAGGTTACCGCATTTTCTACAGCCATATGCTTTGCTTATGCGGCTAGATCGCCCAATTGGAACATGGTTGTTATTGCTTCCTTGTTTTTGGTCCATAACAATCGCTCATCCTGTGTGGGAGAAGGGGTGGAGTGGTGCCCTATGGTTATATATTCTTTTTACCTTAGGTGCTTTTTTTATGCGTGGTGCAGGTTGCATTATTAACGATCTGTGGGATAAGGATTTTGATGCACAAGTTGAACGAACATCCAGCCGTCCTTTAGCATCGGGCGCTCTTTCCTTCTCGGCGGCTCTCATTCTTTTAGCTATTTTATTATGTTTGAGCCTTTTGGTTTTTTTAGCTTTATCTAATAAAGCACAAATTTTGGCTATTTTTTCGCTGCCATTAATTTTATTATATCCTTTAGCAAAAAGATGGACTCGCTGGCCACAACTGATATTGGGTCTAACATTCAATTGGGGAGCGCTTATGGGGTGGGCTGCAGTTAAAGATAATTTGGAATGGCCGGCTTTTTGGTTATGGATTGGTGGTATTTTTTGGACATTAATCTATGATACAATTTATGCCCATCAAGATAAACAAGATGATACTCGTTTAGGGCTAAAATCTACGGCATTAACTTTAGGTGAAAAAACCAAAGCAGCGATGTTTTTGTTTTTATTTTGTTTATCTTTTGCTTTTATTATTGCAGGTATAACCGCACATATGGGGATATTTTATTATTTATCGATTATAGGCATTGTTATCTTTTATCTTTATAAGCTTAGTGGCTTGGATATTCATAATAACAAACAATGTTTATCTTTTTTTCGGCAGTCTCATTATGTTGGCTGGTTTTTATTGTTAGGGATAGGATTGGGGTAATCAATGTATCAATCATTACGGGATTTTATGGAGCAGCTTGAAAAGGAAGGCCTATTGGTTCGGACAAAAGTTGCGGTTTCCACCCACTTAGAGATGACCGAAATACAAACAAGGCTTTTAGCCACTAAAGGGCCCGCACTACTTTTTGAGAATCCTCAAAACCCCGATGGAACAAAAGCATCTATGCCTGTATTGGTCAATTTATTTGGTACTGTTGAGCGGGTTGCCAAAGCCATGGGGCGAGAAGCCGATCAATTAAGGGATCTTGGTGCGTTGCTTGCTTTTTTTCGCCAACCAACACCACCAGCGAATTTTCGTGAGGCGGTTAAAAAATTGCCCTTGCTCAAACAAGCTTTAGCATCCAGACCCAAAACAAAACGCTCTGGCGTGTGTCAGGAAGTTGTTTTAACTGGTGATGATGTCGATTTAACCCAGCTTCCGATCCAAGGATGTTGGCCCAATGAGCCAGCGCCACTTATCACTTGGCCATTGGTTGTTACCCAAGGGCCATCGGCCTATAAAAAAGAAGATAAAAAGCCGCAAGATGATTATAATCTGGGTGTTTATCGTATGCAGTTGCTGGGGAAAAAACGGGCGATTATGCGCTGGCTTAAAGCCCGTGGTGGTGCGCAACAATTTGCAAGATGGAAGGTTCAAAACCCAGGGCAGCCCATGCCTATTGCGATTGTTTTAGGTGCAGACCCAGGAACAATAATTGCGGCCGTTACTCCTGTGCCCGATACACTTTCAGAATATCGTTTTGCGGGCTTATTACGTAATAAACCTGTTGAGCTTGTTCGCTGTAAAACCGTGCCTTTAAAAGTACCGGCAGAGGCTGAGATTGTTATTGAAGGGCATATTATGGCTGATGAAACAGCAGCGGAAGGCCCTTATGGTGATCATACAGGATTTTATAATCAGGTTGATGAATTTCCTGTTTTTGAGGCATCGGCAATAACGATGCGTAAAGATCCGATTTATCTTTCAACATTTACAGGAAGGCCGCCCGATGAGCCTTCTATTTTGGGCGAAGCGCTTAATGAGGTTTTGGTGCCGATGCTTATACAGCAATTCCCTGAAATTACGGACTTTTACTTGCCCGCCGAAGCTTGCTCTTACAGGTTAGCTATTGTGAGTATTAAAAAAGCTTATGCAGGGCATGCCAAAAGGGTTATGATGGGTGTATGGTCCTTTTTAAGGCAGTTTATGTATACAAAATTTGTTATTGTTGTTGATGATGATTATGATATTCGAAATTGGGATGATGTTATATGGGCGATTTCAACCAATATGGATCCTGCTCGTGATGTAACAATGATAGAAAATACACCGATTGATTATCTTGATTTTGCTTCTCCTTTATCGGGTTTAGGCTCTAAAATGGGCATGGATGCAACGGCAAAAATGGGGAGTGAAACCCAGCGGGAATGGGGTGTTAAAATCCGTATGAATGATGAAGTCATTGATAAAGTGGATCAAATATGGGAAAGCCTTGGTTTATCTACAGATGGTAAATATATTTGGCGGTAATTTAAAGGGAGTAAACGATTCGCTTTGGATTCGGTTCAGGTTTTTGGCCTTTTTTAGAAAAAAGCTCGCCGATTCGAAAGATCCTTAAAAAGATTAAGGTTTAAATGCAGTCATAGCCTTTGTTTTCGCTTGGGATATTTTGGAGTTTTCTTGACTTTATTTGCTTAAGCTTGCATCTTTTATTTTTTAGTAATTTGAAGGAATTCATAAAATGATCGATATGAAAGGCGCAGCCCTTAAAAGTAATGCTTGGCCATTTTTAGAAGCAAAAAAGCTTATCAAACGGATAAAAGGTCAGGTGCCAGAAAAGGGTTATGTGTTATTTCAGACAGGTTATGGGCCGTCGGGCCTGCCCCATATAGGAACCTTTGGCGAAAATGCACGAACAACCATGGTTATGCATGCTTTTAGGGTTCTCACTGAAAATAAAATACCCATAAAGCTTATTTGTTTTTCAGACGATATGGATGGATTAAGAAAAGTCCCAAGCAATGTACCAAAAAAGGATATGTTGGCGGAATATCTTAATATGCCACTGACAAAAATTCCTGATCCTTATGATCAATATGATAGCTTTGGTGCCCATAATAATCATCGGCTAAAAGCTTTTTTAGATCAATTTGGTTTTGAGTATGACTTCTATTCTGCAACGGAGCAATATCGGTCGGGGCGGTTTGATGATATATTGCTCAAGACAGCCCAAAATTACGAAAAAATCATGAAAATTATGCTGCCAACTTTAGGGGCAGAGCGGCAAGCAACTTATAGCCCTTTTTTGCCAATATCTCCTGCTTCGGGGGAAGTTTTACAGGTGCCGATGGAGCATGTTGATGCCGAAAAAGGGATCATCACATTTTATGATGTTGATGGGGAGAAAAAATCTGTACCTATAACAGGTGGCCATGTGAAGCTTCAGTGGAAAATTGATTGGGCCATGCGCTGGACAGCTCTTGATGTGGATTATGAGATGCATGGGAAAGATTTGATTGATAGCTATCAAGTGGGCTCTAAAATATGCCGTGTTTTAGGCGGAAATCCACCCCAAAACTTTATATATGAGCTTTTTTTGGATGAAGAAGGTGGAAAAATATCAAAATCCAAAGGAAATGGCCTAACCATGGAAGAATGGTTAAAATATGGGCCATGGGAAAGTTTGGCCTATTACATGTTTTTAAAACCAGCAACAGCCAAAAGATTATATTTTGATGTGATACCAAAATATGTTGATGAATGGGTGCAGCAGACAAAAGCCTATTATGCTTCAGAAGATTTGGTTAAGAAATTAAATAACCCTGTTTGGCATCTTTATAATGGTGATGTTGATCAGATTGATTTACCGGTATCTTTTGCGATGTTACTAAATTTAGCATCGGTTGTTCATGCCAATGATAAAGATATTTTATGGCGATTTATCCGAACATATGATTCTTCTTTAACCGCAGAAAATAGCCCGCTTTTGGATCGCCTTTGTCATTATGCAGTGCTTTATTATCAGGATTTTATTAAACCCAATATTCATTATAAAACACCAACAGATAGTGAGCAAAAAGCATTAAAATCTTTACTCGAAAAATTAAATACTGCAACAGAAGAAACAGAAGCATCTGAGTTGCAAAATATGGTTTATGCTACGGGTAAAGAACATGGTTATGAGAATTTACGTGATTGGTTTAAAGCACTTTATGAGATTTTGTTGGGCCAATCGCAGGGGCCAAGAATGGGGAGCTTTTTTGCTCTATATGGGCTTGAAAACAGTCAAAAAAGAATACAGCAAGTGATTGCAGGTCAAGATTTAAATGAAGGAGTCTTATAATGGCTTTAGAATTGACAGAAGAACGTATAGAGCAGCTTACCGAGCTTTGGTCGCAAGATTTATCAACAGCAGAAATTGGTAAAATATTAGAGGTTACAAAAAACGCTGTTGTGGGTAAAGCCCACCGTTTGGGCTTACCAAAAAGGCAATCGCCCATTCGGCGCTCAGCAAAAACGGAAAAACCCAAAGTTAATCTTATCCGTTTAGAAAATTTAGAACGGGGTATGTGCTGTTGGCCATCGGGGGACCCGAATGATGATGATTTTTCTTTTTGCGGTAAACCGGTTGTGCCAAGCAAGCCCTATTGTCTGGATCATTGTTGGAAGGCTTACGTTAAAGCTGGTAAGGATTAAATGGGCTGGATTGATCGTATTGATGCTTGCAATCGCTGGAATATAAATGATTATGGCCATTTTTATGACCATAAGGGGCGTTTGCTCGGGCGACCTAAAAAAGACTTCATTGATATTTTAGCCGGTTACCAAGATGTCTTTTCTGTTCAAAAAGATCATCATGTTACATTAAATAAAAATTTATCGCATTTTGATGAGCGCACAAAAGCGGTTCGATCTGTTATTTTAGATATACGCCATCGATATAATTTATTTCCTCTTTGGAGGGGCGAAGAATGGCGTGCGGCTATTCGTTTTGATGAGCCACCGGAGTTTAATGTTGAGCGTGGGGCGATTGCTCATTTTGGCTTTAAGGCTTGGGGTGTTCATGTTAACGGATATGTTCAAAAGGATGATGGCCTTTATTTATGGGTTGCTAAACGTTCACCACATAAGTTAGCTTGGCCTTCTAAGTGGGATCAGATCGTCGGAGGCGGGCAGCCTGCCTATTTGTCTCCTTTGGAAAATGTGATCAAAGAATCGGGGGAAGAAGCAGGAATTCCTGAAAATATAGCAAAAAAATCAAA
>JARDVA010495666.1:0-14097 GCA_030265315.1 Mopalia swanii | reverse complement strand
TCACCGTAGACATACACTGGGCTTCAAATACACTAAACTGGCCGACCACTCACCGTAGACATACACTGGGCTTCAAATACACTAAACTGGCCGACCACTCACCCTAGAAATACACTGGGCTTCAAATACACTAAACTGGCCGACCACTCACCCTAGACATACACTGGTCTTCAAATACACTAAACTGGCCGACCACTCACCGTAGACATACACTGGGCTTCAAATACACTAAACTGGCCGACACCAGACGATGACATGTATTTACCAGTCCAGTATTAATACATACTTTATATCATGACACTCGTAGATCATGGCTTATTTATCAAACTTATAAACAAATACCATATTTTTTTATTTTACTTTCATTTTACGCTTGTGTTAAGTCTTGGCATGCAAACTAAACTGTATAGCTAGACTGACATATCGATGTGTATATCACCATAGATATTCTGACTGCAGAATGTCCAGCTGGTTGTATTATCTTTAATCAATGTTATATAATATTTGGGTGATTCAGATAGAATTCAATTACAGTATACAATGCAGATGCTTTCCCGTTGAATAGTTAATATGCACTGTATTTTGATGTTTTTTCTTGTTTTGTAACTACAGGTATATAAATGTATTCGTGCGTAAATTATTATATTCGCCAATCAAGAGATATATAAAGGATTTTGTAAAAAAATAAATGTTTGTTTAAAACATATTTTTTCAGTTAACAGTTGAGATCAAGTACCACTGATAGAAGATTGTTTTTAGCATTTTGCGACCAGAGTATTATTGGTCGGGGCGACCAAGTCCTCTAACAGGGATCCAATGAATGTTAATAGTGCGTTTGCTATATACTGGTGTAAGCTACATTGTTTTAATTATACGATTACAGCGACATCTTTTCTTTAAAGACAGTGTCGGTTGTGAACGTCGTTGTCTTTCGTACAGTCAGCGGTAACTAATATTTTGAAATGCAAGATTAAAGATTCTGATTTCCGAATTAAAGAACAACACTACTAGAACATCCGTTTGGCATCAAACATCTTCAAATGAAATACTGTCGTCAGCATCTGTTCTTTGTGACCGGTATACAATTGTCAGATTCCAAAGCTGTTTCGTGTTTATATCAGACATCCAAGAAAACAACTGGAAATACAATGAAACATAAATAGACTGCGGAATGTATCCAACGCGGTCTTGTTTTGTTTCCAATGGACAAAGTTGCTCCTTTAGGTTTATATTTCTGTTTGATGTGCTTTTAAATGGTTACCGATCACACACTGATAAAATACAGACTTCCGTACAATGATCCAGCAAAAGATACACGTAGATACACCAGTGAATACTGCAGTTTATTTTAAAATCTTTGCCAAGATTCTTGACCATTTATTTTCAAAACACGACTCCAATAAAAGATGCTTCGGTTTAGTTTAAACCCATCAAGTATCTTGCAATGGTTTTAAAATTAACCGAAATATGGAATTATTATGTAACCCTGTGTATCTTCTAAAAGGGTCATTAGTTTACTCTGCATTGTAAAACTTACCAGTGTGAATGTCTATAAACACAATGCTGATGAACACACCCTTTTGTTAATCGAAATTATTAATTGTTTTTACTGTAACCGTCCTCATTTACCCAAGCTACGTGTGACACCTTTCTCTGTAATCTCCTTGTAGGCGAAACAATAATGACAAATAAAATTAGTGTTTTTTGTTAGTGAGTTGCTTGTCTGCAAATATTCATGCTCAAGTAATAGCTAAGGAATTGTGCTTCTCATTAGCCACTCTACAATATACACTCTCAACAAGAGGGTCACAATAACAAAAGATAGCACGACTGCCCAATCAAATGTTACATAACGGGATTTAACATCGTCATCTCTGCCATAATTTTCCTGAGAATATACTGTTTTACCACAATGCCACCTCATGTGGAGCGATTTCTATTTTACGTCCCGCTGCATTATGGCCCGTGACCGAGGTTTAGTACTTAGCTACTATTTGTGTGGACCGTTCATTCGTTCGAGTCCGCCTGTCGACTATCAGGTGAGTCGCGCGATGTGGCTCTTGGGAAGCGCCGGTGTGGTTTTTAAAAGGCTTCTTCTCTGTTTTCCACCGCTTTAAGTAAGTAACAGTGCGAAATGGGCGACCCGTCGTCATATAAGTTAAATACCATTAAAATATCCAAATAAAGAAAAAAAAAGTGAGGTCGCTTGTGTTACGGGACTTTTGCGAACGACCAACAAAATTCTATGCATTTTATCAGTTAAGTTAAGATGGACGCTTAACAGGCTCGCCGTGTCCTTCAAAAGTTAACAGTTACAATTGTACACTATACTGAGTTCATGGACACAAATGACGAGTTAACATCATTTATAGCCTGTGCAATACAACACAAGAATTATCCACGTAACAGCATACCCTTGCATAACACAGTCAAATACCGCCACTTATTATCGCACCTGATTTTGTCTCGCCGACAGCAGCACCAATAATGGTACAGCCCACACAGAAGAGGGTTTAAGTGAGCTGTATAGTCTGAGTTGTTATTATCTGTTATTGTGCTATTTTACTGACTTCTAGTGACATTACCGTCTGACAGCCAATGGAATATTAATGAAGCGTCGGTTGTTTACACAGCATCCTTGGTTGACTTCCCTGGGGGTTATGGAAAGTACATTACTGCAACCCTCCGATCAGAGATAATGTTACGCAATTATCGGCAAATTATCTCGCTACGATTGGTAGACTGCTAGAATAATAATAACATCTATTAAGTAATTTCGCCATTTATACAGATTGTATGTGTCCAGCGTTGTAAGGGACCTCTATCCGAGAACAGTACATTTCAAGCATAATGATACTGCCTCTCTTTCGTACTAGAGGAACGGTAATTTTCCATTTTAAAATTCACAGTTCTCTTTTTACTGTTGAAGTGTTTTGTCGATATATAAATGAAATATATGTATAATCCAATTAATAAGTAAACACAAAAATCCAATCAACTCACGCGCCCAACCAACTCACCAGCCAGCCATGCGCACCTACCCACCCATCCAATATAATTATGCTACATTGAACTGTTGACATGCTTGCAGATTATTGAATAAAATGGTTATTCGTACACTACATTTAGTATCTACCTTTATACCACAATAATGGCAATTTACATTTGATTAACATGCATTTTGTTGCCAAGTTTTATCAATGTAGACTAAACCACATTTAGTTTCAATCTGCCGCCATGGGTAAACAAACACGTCCTCAGTTTTGTTCTGAAGGAGTATTTACTGATGTATGCATTTCGTGGCCGAATTGTATTAATGTATACTGAATCTCATTTTCCTCCAGTCTGTCATCTGGAATTAAAATAAGCCAATCAGCTGTGGCTACTATCCGGTAGTAGTTATTTGGGTAACAACATGGGTACAAAATTGAAAAGTCGCAAAGGCTGTAATTGCCCACTTCTCATCTCGATGTAGCGCTCAAAACTTCGAATAAATAGACCTACCGGTATATAGGTTTAATATTCCATCGAGTAAATTCTGTATTCTTTTATTTGTTAAACAAGCTTAAAATGGACGTTACTGGCCCTTCTGTTAAACTGTCTAGTCGACAGTTAGGCTGCAAGATAATAAAATAGGTTCGACGACAGATTAAACTGTATTTCCCAATTTTAAACAGGCCGCGGCCGTGGCGTAGTGGTTAGCGAGTGCGCTTTCTTACGCCTACTTCGATTTACCGTTCACGGGATCGAGTCCGTCTGTCGACCATCGGGTATATGAGTGACTCACAAGATGTGGCTCCAGCAATCGCGGGGGTGGTTTTTACGATGTTTCCTCCCAGTTTTCCACCATAATAAGACAAGGAAAAGTTTGAAGTGGACATCCGTCGTCATATCAGTGAAATACCCTTGAGTACGACGTTAAACCCCAATCAAACAAACAAACCAATTTTAAACAAGGGCGATTTCAAGTCACGTTAAGCATATAACAGTTCAGTATCTCCACTATTATCAGACAGTATAGATGAAACCATAATAGCCTGTAATGAAACAACTTGAAATTACATAATTGGATACACTCTAACTGTATATCTGAATAATGCTGTCCGGACCGTGGTCTACTGGATAGCGCGTGCGCTTACTAATCCTACTTTATGTACGGTTCACAGGATTGGTTCCGTCTGTCTACCACTAGGTATATGGTTGAGTCACACGATGTGGCTCCGGCAATCTCGGGAGTGGTTTTACGAGGTTCCTGCCAGTTTTCCATCGAAATTAGACAAGGAACGTTGTGAAGTGGACAATCCGACGTCATATAAGTGAATTACCAAACAAGCAAACAAAATATGGTTACATTGTAAGATAGACTATGAGGGAAACATAACATTGCATCTAGGTAACTACGATAACCACACTCACACCATCATGTATTAATTTCGATAATTCTTTCCGGCTTGTTATAAAATTAGTGTAATTAACAATTACGTTGATTGGCATTGCGAGTAAGATCAGTCACCAGATGTGCAGAGATCAAATTATTGAATTTATCTCTTACTGACCTTTACATGACTTGGTAACGCACCGAAGGCACGACTTAATAAGAACCGTAAGCGTGAAGCTTCGCCTGTTTACCCTCGTGCCAACCCACTCTCGATTGGAGACAGTCCGCGTCATGTATTCATAGGATACAGGGACGATCGTATCTAGTGATTGGTCATTCTGGAAATGTATTCCATCCGCCGCCTGGCCGCTCAGTTTGAAACGATTCCGCTGTAGTTCTGAGTTTGGCCGGCTTTTATTTAAAACCGAGTCTCAAACACTGCCTCAGTGAAGAACTTTAGCAACAAACGCCAGTGCTTTCATATCGGAAGATTCGCCAGTGGGCTGTTGTTAAAGCTGTTATTTTATTTTCCTTGGAGTCAAATAACAAAGCGAAATAACTGCAAATTATAGAAGAAATGATGAAACCAACACAGCGTATTTTGTCTGGATTTTAATCTGTTCTGTTTCAAATTATACCCGCAAAGCCTTGTTGATATCGGCATCATCTCTGTGTAAGTCTGGAGTATAGCAGATTTCTAGTCACGGGATTTAATCACAGTGAAAAAATACTGAAAGTTGACCGGATGGTAAGATCAATAATGTGATGGAGACAATTTATTCTCATCTCGTTAGTCCATTTTATCAGTGCTGTTAGTCTTCACTTACTGTAACCTCAGGAGTGATGGCACCATCGGGCTGACGGGAAGTATTGTCTCTCTGTGAAGACGCCCATCACGCTTTATTCGGGCTGTATGGTATTGTGCTGTTTGTTAAAGTCTGCGTCCCTTTTCCTTCCCAAGTTCTGTGATAACCAGAATTTGATTCTTGTGGAATTTGTGATCACTTTTAAACATCTTAATCAGTTTAAGGTAATTCATCGTGGCGATTAACAAGCTCTGGTTTATTCGCAGGAGATTAGTTTGAAGATGTGTCACTCCTTTCAGAAACGGAGAACAGCGCAGCAGCCCTTGTTCAACATTGTCATTTAGCTGTTTTATTTGATAATATGGTAAAAAGATTGTTATTTCAATGGTCATATTGTATTCTAATAATACAGTTTTTGGATACAACCTAATTACCGGGCACTCTGTACCGGAAGTTTTCTGCTGGTGATAGTCCTGCAAATGTGTTAAGGATTATATGTCTTGTCAGCTAAATGTCAGTTAATCACTGCTGAACAGGTGTTTTATATAGAAGGTGAATGTACAGTGGATGCTGTGATATCATTTACTCTAATCCATCGGATTAACAGATCAGACGATTTATATTGATTCTTGTTATAACTTGTTAAGCTACATCGGTGTTTTAGGTCGTATTATTGTGTTAAGGCCTTGAAGACAGACTCCCGAACGAGTGTATATGAGAAAAGTCAGGAATCTAAGATAAGGCTGTGAATAATGGCTTTAATCCAAGTCAACCCCAGTCCCTGTCCGCTCCTTGATCAGCCAATAATTTCCATTTTATTGGTATCAAATCTATCAGTGAGTAGCTAAGCACCATCTTCTCTTCAGGTAGAGCGGCCGGTACTGTCTAGACCGCCCGAGCATATGCTCGCTAGAAAAGACATAGAACATGAAGCCCTTGGGCTCGCTCAATCACGATAGCCAAACAAACTCTCAATAACCTCAACATGGATTCCAGGACAAGTGTGGCAACATATTGTGAAATTTGTAATAAGTTTTAATTTAATCATATTTGTTGAATCCTTGGATACTGGATATCGACGTTTAAGGAATCGATACAGTGTCGTTTTCTTTGTGGAATCATAGACGAAAGTTGCCTTAGAGTCCGCCTATTTAACGTATTAAGTGATACAGTTATATTGTATGGAAGTCAAATCCACAAGTGTGTTGTACCTGGTGTGTTTAACGTGCATATTTATATTTGTTTAATATCGTCTGCTTCAAAATGAGATTAACGTATTTTATTATTGTACTTCTCGTAGCGATGGATAAAATATGTTTGTCACAATGTGACCATTTCAAGATTGCAGTGATTTTACCGTCAGACGATTCGCGGCTATTTTCTATACGCCACATAGCGCCTGCCATTGAAACCGCCTTGGATACCGTGGCGAATTCCTCTTACTTCCTAGATAACCATACGTTCAGTGTTAAATATGAAGACTCACTGTGCTCTATTTCCGAAGGCATCCACAAGGCCATTAATTTCTATATCCAGAAGGAGGCAAGCGCTTTCTTTGGTCCGGTATGTGATTACGCGGCTGCCCCTGTGGCCAGACAAGCCCGCTACTGGAACATACCTGTCCTGTCCGTCGGTGCTATGGCCAGAGAATTCAGTCAAAAGAAACACACCATGTACTCCACATTGACTCGTGTCGGGCCCGTTTACTTACTCTCTCTTTCCCAATTCCTTGAGTCTGTTCTCCGTCACAATAAATGGTTGAGTTTTAAGACGATTTATGACAAATCGGGCCAGGATAATATCATGACTAATTTCTGTCAGCTTGTCACCTCAGCTGTTCATTATGGCATGCTAATATCAGCGACGGATATCAAACAGACGTTTTTTAGGATGGACCAGGCAAAAAGCATCGAGCAAATGTTGACGGATAGCATAGGGCTTGAGAATGGAGGTAGGTGCTTTTTGCTGTTGTAATCAATCTCTATTTGTCTCGACCCGTGTTCAGCATTGTGAAACACGTGTCGTTCTATCAATCAATATAATCTGTAACACCGTTAACTTCCCTAACTCTCATATATGGTTTATACATGCAGACAATCTTAAGAGCATCCCTTAAACGGGACTTGGTCGAGGATTCTCGTTTTTACAGGGACCACACTTCTTCGGATAAGCATCAAATCCCCCATATAATCCTTAACAAAGTATATCGACGTTGGGGGGTCGGGGGAGGGATTGGGGAGCTCTTGTATGTAAAAAGCTAACTGGGGTGTTCTGGTGGAGGACACTGACTGGGGTGCACTACTATGAAGGTCCTGACAGGGGGACCACTGATGGGGGATTTGGGCACTGCCTTGAAGTCACTGACTCGGGAGTTCTGACGGGGGGAGACACTGACGGGGGGCACTGCCCTGAAGGCATTGACTGGGGAGTTCTGACGGGGGGGCACTGCTATGAAGGCATGCACTGACAGGGAAACGACTGACTCGTTTCTTGGTATTTTTATCAAACTATTATCGAGGAAAGTCCAAATCCTGATTTATCTGCGGCAGAGAGGAATTTTGTCTGAATACAAGATCCATTCAGAATGTATATGTATTTAGAATTTTGTACACGTTTGATGATTGTTACAGGTCCCTCGCTGTACGCTCATTTTACTCAGTTTTGGAAACAGCCCCTATCTTTTAAGAATTAATGCCATGGTATTTACCATCGTACTGGTTAACCTAACATGGTTGTGGCTCCGGCAATCGCGAGGGTGGTTTTTACGAGGTTTCCTCCCGGTTTTCCACCATCATAGGGCAAAGAACAGTGTGAAGTTGACAATCCGTCGTCATATAAGTGAAATACCCTTGAGTACGGCATTAAACCCCAATCAAACAAGATCAGCACTCTCCAATGTGTATTCATTATCAGAAGGTGTTTGTTTTTAGCGCGGCGTACTTGTTATCATAGTCTAGCCATCGCAAAACGTATACTCTTGCAATGCATCATACATGAAATTAACACTCTAGAAAAAAGTAATATTCAGTTTAGCAAAATATTTTTTTGGCTCTCAATAACATCACAGGTAGGCCTTGTCTTTATATTGTGTACCTTTTTCATAACAGCATGTTGTTAAATGTGTTAACTTATTTGTATGTATAAGTCGTCATCGGACGTTTCATAGTTATTTGGCGGGCGGCTGGAGGGAACTTCATGTTGCCCTGGTGCTCTCAGAGCTAAAAGGGAACATGAAGCTGATCTGTTTGTGGTGTCTGTATTGCGTCATGTATTTGTCCAGTCCTATCTTTGTTTGTTGCCAGCGATGTCGAGGGTGGTTTCTTTCACCCAGTGGGCTGGCACGTCGTCATATAAGTGAAATACCCTTGAGTACGACGTTAAATCCCACTCAAACAAACAAACAAACAAACAAACATAGTTATTTGAGTTGTGTTATAATGGCGACGGTCTGAGATGCAGTTTCATGGTGCCCTGGTTCTATCGGGGCTAACGATTAACATTAAGTCGATCTGTATTTGATGTGTTTGTATTACGTCCTTCATTCGCCCTGTAGGTGTCCTATCTTGTTTGTAGCCAGTGGCGTCAAAAGTTGTTACCCTATGTACCGTCAAGTGCGTAAAATAACGTTATAGGTGCCCGTCTTATGTTGCCTCCTTTTTCCATAACTGTAGATTGCTTAAACCTGGATATATTTCTAGACTAATTTGTACACATAAGGCGTCGTCCGACTTTTCACCATTATTTGAGTTGGGTTGCAGAGTACATAATCCCCGTCAGTTCGCCCATGGTTAACTGGTATTTCCCACACACGATTCTCTCGCAGCTGTCACATAACTGGACAGTGTGAGAAAACCGTATCCTTCCACGGACGTATTAAATACATCCCAGGTGGTGACCGGGCCAATCAAAGGATGATTGTTTGGCGGATTCTAATGTATTCCCTGATTACTTCGCCTGGTTCTTTTTGGCTTGTTACCTAAATGCACTTCAGATTCCAATAGTGGCAATATGAGGTTCAATAAGCTGCTATAGAGAAACATTGATTGATATTGGTGATCAGTCATTGTGACGGGAAACATATTGGTTAGTTTTATCTTTAATTCGTCATAATGGAAAAGGCCCAGTTTTGGAAGAGAAATGATTTTATACATTGTCAGAATCCGAATGTGCATTGCCAGATAAGAACTTCGCGTGACACGTTGAGATTATCCGAGCAAACTACCATAACATCACCCTGTCCACATGGAGGCACGCGATCAATATACCTGTACATTTTGTACGAACCACTGAGCAGAACTATTACATACAAACAAATCTGCAATTCTCCACATCGCTACCGAGTTTACGAAATGATACTTCTTATAAATGTGATCATCGGCTACAAGAAATATCGTGTTAGTCTTTTCACCTGCCTTATCTCCATGTCTATTTTATAAGCCATCCGGTAAAGGGGCATAGATTATATAATTGTCGCTTGGAATTTCCCACCTATAACCAGTTGGTGAGCCAAGAGACTAGTGGCATTAGCGGCGAATCTGAATAAATCGATTTAGAGCTGATTTACAGCGTGTGATATGACTCTCTTAAGGGATTTCAGATCTCACTTAAACACTAACTTAGTCAACGTTATGTCAGTCTGATTCCCATCCATTCACATTTCTTAAACAGATTATCCGAAAATGTAAGTCCCGGTGTTATCGCCTCGAACACTCAGGTTTAAGCCACTAGCAGCAGCCACTAAATTTAAAATCTAATAAGTAGTCATTCGTTGCAGTGTGTGGAATCTTGGCGAGTTGATGATATGTGCAGATCCCACACTCTTTTCTCAACCATGTTAAGCTCCAGTTAGATTACTGTGATGTATTGGCAGATTTCCAGATGGTGGACCATGTCTCATATCACACTGATGATCCGCGGATTAATTTCATTAGACTTTCCTGTCTTAGACTTTCTGGACACCAAGGTTCAATGTTAGTATCATTCAAACCTTCAGCGAATGTCCCGTGGATATGGTAATCGCTTTAAGGTATGTCCTCCACTCCATCTCCCGTGCCCATCAGTTGTGTGATGTGTGTAGAGTAACCAATATACGTGTCACTTAACTGAATATATGGGGAACAGGCACAGCTTCCATGGCTACCGTCGGTGCTTGGACCCCTTTATTTCTCAGGATGTTCAATTCGACGTAAGATTTTTGTCTGGATGTTCATTCCGACGTTAGATTGTTTTAGTGATTGTGTACACCTGGTTTGTGCGAAAGCAGGCTTAATTATTAACATTATATCGTGTCTTCGTACTATAAGCTAATCCACCAAAAACAAAGAAAATACCGTAAATTTACCCTGTCTTGACGTAAAGATGATAAACCCGTCGTCACAATCTTCAAGAGTCTTCCTCGTACCAAGGGCGGTTTTGAAAGTGAATGTTAAATAAGTTTCTGTCGCTGATCTATAACGTATGTTGTCGCAGTGCACTCTTATGGAACACTTTAAGGTTCTTCAGTCATGGCCTAGGTGGAACCCTTTATGGTTCTTCAGTCATGGCCTAGGTGGAACACTTTATGGTTCTTCAGTCATAGCTCTGGTGGAACCCTTTATGGTTCTGCATGGAACCCTCACAGCAACTGTTTCTTATATTTTCTTATTTTATGAACGGACTGTTTTTGTCGTAATGGTATATAACCATCCTCTTTTCTAAACAACCCTCAAACAACCATTACTTCTAAGACTGTATGTAGCCGAAATTTTGTACCTGTCGACCTGATGTCTGACTTCCATTGTTCGATTCCACAAGGGGTGCGAACATTTGTTAAAGAGAACGTTGTCCCCAAAAAACAAATTGTTTCTTTGTTTGCTAGTTACATTGGGGTTAAACGTCGTACATAAGAGAACGAAAATCCTATTATTTGTAACAAAGACAAAAAATACTAGAAATGGTCAAGTATTCCGTATAATATAGTGTGTTTAATTGATGTTTAACGCCGTACTTACGGTTGTTTCACTCATATGACGGCGTGCCAGCCCGGTTTTTGAATGAAACTACCCCGATCCCAATGAAAACAAATACAACACAGTACGTTCACAAAACAGAATGCAATGGCACCACAAACAGATGAGTTTTGTGTTCACTCTTAGCTCTGAGAGCACCAGGACAACACGAAGCTCCCTCCATAATTATGTGCACTACACTGGTATCAGGATTTTCACCAACTTCTCTCCTCCGCTATATTACCCTTAAACCGGACAATATATTTTCGACAAAGAAACATTGTTTTTTTAAATTTTCAACTCTTTCCCAGGAGAAGTGTCCAGTAGTGAAATGCTTGATCACGGATAGCTACCGGCATGGTGGATTACAAAGTACCTTTAATACAGAGTTAATGTATTTATGTAACATCGATTCGATTTTATGTCAACTTGTGCTATTTATACGGCCTTACACCCTCGTGGTTTCTCGACATCCGTTGTTTTATTAACAGTCAGGTTCACACAAGTTTCACCAGCGGACGTTTAGATGTGACAGTGTTGCTATTTCAGAATCGCTACATCACATTCATTTTGTTTCTAACCTGGGTCGTCTTATCAAAGAAGATTTTAGTCCTTTATACGAGACCCACTCCGCTGAGAGTAATTTAAATGATGCTATGTTTTTTAGGTGTTACCGTTCACACCATATTGAACACACGTATTATTCTCACATCTGGGTTTATCTGCATGATGATGTCCACTTGAGGGGGTAATGAACGGACAAACAGACACTCTCTTTCAATAACTCTACCACATAGATACAACAAGTTTTAATGGTAAAACATTTTTTGTTAATTCTGATGCTGCATGTCTGATTTACATCGATGTAAAAACGAATATATGAAGATTAGGTCTATCTCTAAGTGCAGTATATCAAATGTATTTTAAGTTAACTCACGATGTCCACCTTATTGGCACGTTTTCTTTGTCTAGATGGACCGTTACTGAATGTCGTATGAAATGAAGCAGCGAAACTAAAGCCTTGGTAATACATCTACTGTTATATGTCTTCTTGAACAAAACAAGCAAAACCTGGGCATATAACGGTATTAACCAGGTTCCAGTTATGACCTTAAAGTATTGGGTGATTGTTTCCACATCTTTATGCTAGAATGCTAGCTGTATATATGGAGGGGTGATCAGCTGTCTCAGAACCGCACTCAAACATACAGAAAGGTCACATCGCCTAAAGCATCAATGGCTTATTTATTTTTTTCTGAAAAAATATAGTTAGTTTTTTTCACGAAGAGATCTTAATAAAGTAATGAAGCTTTTATGTCCCAAACCGAGTTCACATCAGAGAATCAATGTGTTTGTCAGGACAGCGCCTTAGGGGAGGCTGCCCGATTAAAACGCTTTTTATTGTTGCGGTTTATTCACAGTAACAGTGTTCGAAAACATGGAGGCTATTACTCCCCATAATTCTAGTATTTGAAAACAGCGAGATGATAACTCCCCATAATTGAAGCGTTTAATTACTCCCCATAATTGAAGCGTTTAATTACTTCCCATAATTGTAGTGTTTGATTATTCCCCATCATTGAAGTGTTTAATTACTCCCCATAATTGAAGTGTTTAATTACTCCCCATAATTGAAGTGTTTAATTACTCCTCATAATTGAAGTGTTTAATTACTCCTCATAATTGAAGTGTTTAATTACTCCTCATAATTGTAGTGTTTGATTACTCCCCATAATTGAAGTGTTTAATTACTCCCCATAATTGAAGTGTTTAATTACTCCCCATAATTGAAGTGTTTAATTACTCCCCATAATTGAAGTGTTGAATTACTCCCATAATTGAAGTGTTTAATTACTCCCATAATTGTAGTGTTTGAAAACAGCGAGATGATTACTCCCAATAATTGAAGTGTTTAATTACTCCCCATAATTGAAGTGTTTAATTACTCCCCATAATTGAAGTTTTGAATTACTCCCTATAATTGAAGTGTTTAATTACTCCCCATAATTGAAGTTTTGAATTACTCCCCATAATTGAAGTGTTTAATTACTCCCCATAATTGAAGTGTTGAATTACTCCCCATAATTGAAGTGTTTAATTACTCCCCATAATTGAAGTGTTGAATTACTCCCCATAATTGAAGTGTTTGATTACTCCCCATAATTGTAGTATTTGATTACTCCCCATAATTCTAGCTCTTAAAACAGCGAGGGGATTACTTCCCATAAGTCTAATGTTTGTTAACATTGAGGAGATTACTTCCCATAAGTCTAATGTTTGAAAACAGCGAGGGGATTTCTCCCCATAAGTCTAATGTTTGAAAACAGCGAAGGGATTTCTCCCCATAATTCTAACGTTTGAAAACAGCGATGGGATTACTCCCCATATGTGTTGTGTTTGAGATATGATGGGATGGGAGTTGTGTGCCAGTGCTATTGAGCCTTTCTTGGTAAACTTCTCTTGGTTTAAGTTTCTCGTTTCATAGATGTGGGCAGGATTCCGATATGCTTTCATTATTGGTATCCTTTCTGCGGCGAAAACGCGTTTGTCTGTCGGCTTGCTTCTCTGTCTG
This sequence comes from Mopalia swanii, assembly GCA_030265315.1. Taxonomy (NCBI): domain Eukaryota; kingdom Metazoa; phylum Mollusca; class Polyplacophora; order Chitonida; family Mopaliidae; genus Mopalia; species Mopalia swanii. The sequence goes on along the minus strand of JARDVA010495666.1, from coordinate 354 downwards.
TCACGTAAGCAGTTCTGGAGACATTTATACAAAGTTTTAGTGCATCGAATTAGCGCTGTGTATAAAATTTACTTATCACATCTTACATAAACTCTTAGTGTTTCTAGCGACTCCTTTAATCCTTTTTTCTAACGGATTCAGCTCAAAAATTGAACATAGCTTTCTTTTAGAATTTCACAGATAAAATTTGGTATATTTTTGCTACGTCTTTGTACTATTGTGGCCATTTTAAGACTAACAAAAACCTTGAGTATCTCAGTCGTCAGCACAGGTTGTATCATCTTCCCGAGGCAAGGCGGAAAAGAAGATCGTCGCATTAAGCCTCTCTCCCTTTCATACCTTGCCTCCAAAGGC
>JARDVA010495446.1:0-14111 GCA_030265315.1 Mopalia swanii | reverse complement strand
TGCCATTATGTTTGGAGTACTTTTTCCTATGCCTAGAAATTATTTACATGTTAAGTAATGAACTCGCTTTAGTGCTTAATATCTCAGCCCCATATGTTATTATAGGTAAGATTTTCACATCAAATAATTAGTAGATAGCTTGGTGCGACATTTGGACTAAATCTCACTTCGTTCGTTGTATCTCAGTCAATGCAATTTTACCTTGTGCCCCCCGATTGGCAACATTTTCATTCTGGCTTAGTTTGATCGAGAATATATTACAGGATATAGATATTTATAGGATTTTTTGACACTCATTTTGTCTTCATCAAATTCCCAGTGCTCGTGTCTGCTAAATGGGCCACCTTTTTTGAATACCACAATGTTAGATTTTTTTAAATTTAGGAACAGGTTCCATTATTGATTTTATCCTAGGATGATCGAATAATATCCGCATTTATTGAATCTTCCAGCTTGCCCATCAAATACTTGTCCGATTTAGGGGCCACTTTCAAAAAATGTCGTACGACAAATAAATATCGTACGATAAAATTACGCCGTGTTAAACTATAGCGTAAAAATAGCGTACGATACTTTATTGTCCTACGACATTTTTTGTAAGTGGCCCATGTCCTTTTATTTTATTCGCCGTGCGTGTGTTAAAATCTCCGCCAATTAGAATTGATTCAACATTATTATTACTGCCTAACAATACCTCCAATTGAGCATATTCAAGTAGACTGATTCTATTTTTTTCAGACTCAGTTTCGTAAAATTATACATTTTGTGGCGATAGATAGATACAGCCAAGTATTACATCTCGATGGATGTTTAACAAGTTGCAATTAATTCTGAAAAATATACCAATATCTCGTGTTTTTTTTACTAATGTAAAATATTTAGAAATGGAATCGTGTATAAACACACTCATACCACCATACGGTCGCCTCCTGCTGCCACCCTGAGCAAGGACATCAAATGCTATATTATCTGTCAGGAAGGTAGATAACTCTTCCTCAGCCAGTTCACACCTAGCACAATGAATAGGGCTAATTATTCCGTCTTAGCCTTATGTCCCGCATATCTCAACCCATGGTGAAGGTTGGAAATTGATTCGCCGATACCGCCGACCTATCACAACATATTTAGAATTTTTCTCTGATTTATTGCTGATACAAAAGTCACAATAATATTCTTTATTTGAGTTTCTCTTCCGAGTTAACACGTTTGCAATAATAAGATTGAAAACCGAAGGAAAAGAAATATTGCAGGTAGGTAGGTAGTCATTGTTTTCAGTGTATATAAAAAAAAATTGTGAGAAAAATCATAGGTGTTTTAAGAGACCGGCGATAGCGGCGGATCAATTTCCAGCTTTAACCACGGCTTAAGATAGGCGGGGCATGGGGCTATTAATAACGGATGGAATAGCCCTATACATTGTGCTAGTTCATACCATGTTTCGATGAAACCTATACCTATACCTTTAACTGTAAATGTACATATTAAGTCAATTGTTTTGCAAATAAATCTTTAATGTTCCAAAATAGGAAGCTACATGTTTTTGATTGATCAGACATATGTTCAATGTCCTATATTCTGTGCTGTTGATTAGGGTAATCTGCTCGAAGTTGCAGTACTGTTCTCTCCCCTCCAGTACCAGGGCGTTTATTTGCTGGTCCATTACCAATTAATAACTGTCTGTTTGTTGAGTACCCCGATTTCCCCACTTCTCTGATTTCACGTAATGTGTTCCTTTGCCGTCAGGTCAGGTCATTGGACACTCCGATATTTTTCCTCGAAAAGTTGTTTCTAGCTGGAATGACTTCCATGTTATCATCCCAGATGAGGAATTTACAGATAAGAGGTCTCGGTTTAACATCAGCTTTATTTCTGCTCAATCTGTGTGACCGCACAATATCCCTGAATGACCATGTTTTATGTGGCATAAGAACATTGAGGGTCTCAGCGATCAACTTTTAACAGGCACTAAATGTGTAATTGGTCATCTCCGGAATTCCGTGATATCAAAATACTGATTAATGTAGCACGAAAAAACCTTTGATAAAACTGACTGATTAAAAAAGTCAAACAAAATTAGTAAATCATATATAACATTTGTATATGTAACAAATTCCGTTAGTAAAAATGGTTTGCTTTGTCGTTCTTGACTATTGCAATTCATTTCCTTCATATGAATCCTGTCCTGCATTGCAAACACTGCGTTTAGATCCTAAGATCATAATCTGTCCGTTCTTTTTATACCTTTAGCTTCTCAACACGTTTAAATACTAAACATGTTTTGTTGTTACGTATTTCTAAATACATTCTTAATAAAACATGTTTAGAATCCAAACGTGATTCTAAACGTTTACCTGAGCGCATAGGTTGCTCTTTTTTTTACATGTTTAGGGTGCTAAACATTGTTCAACGACTGAATATGTTTGGATTCGCCACATGGTAATTATATTGAATAACAAAGCCTCCTGAATTCAAAGAGCAGACATTTTATTAAACATGTGTGAAACCCTAAGCAATTACATACTTTGTACTTAAAGTGATGGAATAAAATATTTATATATTCTACAATTCTGCCAATGTAATAAATGAAGTCGTGTCCCTTCCCCCAAGATCAAAACGAGTCTCTTGCAGAAACATTTTACAACAAGCCTTTAAAGATTGAAGTTCCCCATCATTACATATTTACCCAGTTATCTCTGATCATGCACAGACGGATGAGGATATATAGGCAGTTGCAGAGCTAGTTATCTTTTAGCTTACAATATAACAAGAGAAAACCAATCAGAGATTGATAAACAATATCCTCGCCTTCACTCCCCCTCCACTCCCGCAGTGCATCCAAGACACACAGAACTACATGCAGTGCACCAAAAATTAACCGTATGAGGGAAATTTGCATAACTCCGTGGCTTTTTTCTACGTTGAACATCTGCATAATTGCCGTAATTTTTAATCAACGTTTTTTTTCTAAGCTGCACATCTGGGTATACAGAAAATGGCAATATGCAAGTTTTTAAAATCTGAAAACTTAACAAGCAGCCGTCAGATAGGGCCTGGATAGGGCTAATTTGCATAATTTATGCAGAAATTTGCATAATTCCGTGATTTTTGTCTACATTACATATCTGTGTACCGTTTATAGAAGAATGTAGTATGTAAGCTTCAAAAGCCTAAGTGAAATACAGAGATCATTTGAGAGGAAATTTGCATATTTCAGTGATGTTTTTTTCAATGTTGCACATCTGCGTACACAGAGGAATGCACTATGCAAGTTTCAAAAGCCTAAGTAAAATAGTAAGCAAGAGCCAGTCCGGACACGCTTCCCAGACATACGGAGCCAATTTGTATAATTTATGGGGAAATATGCATTATTCCGTGATTTATTTTCTTCGTTACACATCTGCGTACATAGAAGAATCCACTACGCAAATTCCAAAAGCTCTAGTGAAAAACTTACCAAGATATTGCCAAGACAAGCTTCCCGGACAAACGGAGCCAATTTGCATAATTAATGAAAAAATTTGCATAATTGCACATCTGCGCATATAGAAGAATGGACTATGCAAATTTCCAAAGCTCTAGTGAAAAAGTAACCAAGATTTTGCCCGGACACGCTTACCGGACACACGGACATAAAAAGTAACACCTATATCCCCTCCCATCTTACTAGAGGGGGGGGGGGGGGGGGTCATAATAATATTTACAGTTAATCCAAATAGGTCAGTCAATTATCATGGCGGCCATGTAAATATTTCAGGTGGCTGTTTATCTCTGGAATCTTAATTAATAAATTTCCCATAACCAATCATATTCCTACATTTATAAATAATTCTGAAATTTGGTCTATATATATATATTTTTTGTGGAATTGCCCCCTTGTCTAAAGATCAGGGTGTAGTCTGAGACCTTTGTGCACACTAATATCTAACAGTTAAAATATAAACACGTAACTTTAACAGTACAGGGTTCAAATTAAAAAAATACATCATTAGTTTTAATTAGAATGAAGCATCATAAATATATCTGTTCAGAAAACACTGATGCTTCCTGGTCCCGAGATTTGACAACAAAAACACAAAGTGTAGCTTAAAAAGCATATCACTGTGAAACACTATTTACAAAATTTGTATTTAAGGCAACGGTAACATCAAAATGAAAATCGAGCAAGGAGGAACAGCTCAGTAGATTATACCCCTCACCCCTAGGAAAGCTTTACAATGGATACATTTTGAAAGAATAGAAACAGCATCATATTTAAACAAACAATGCAAATGTACAGGCTATCAAATCAAATAAAGCAAGTCTTTTTCTCAGAGATAATCTATAACAAGAATTTTAGTAAACCCAACATACGCCCTCGTGGGGTGTTCGTGGGGTGACCATGGTAACCCAAGACTTTTCAGATAATGGCACGCAACATGCCATGTTCTACGGAAAAATGCTAATGATTGGAGCCATCCAGACAGACTGATTTTTAAAATGATGAATCCGTAATATCAAAAGGCACAACTTCCTTAAATGGTTAATGTGCTTGCCAAGTTTTATAATAATTGGCTTTATAGTTACCGAGTTCTGCTCCGGGAACGGATAGGAGCCATCCGGACAAACGGACAGAAAAACGGACAGATTTTTAAAACGACAAATCCGTAATAGCAAAAGGCACAACTACAGGTAATGGTTAATGTGCCTACCAATTTTCATAAAGATTGGCTTTATAGTTTTTAGAGTTCTGCTCCGGAAACGGATTGGTCATCCGAATGAGCAAACAAACAGATTTCTAAAATGATGAATCCTTAATAGCGAAAGGCACAACTATAGTTAATAGGTAATGTGTATACCGTTCCATAATGATTGCATGGATTTATAGTTTCCGAGTTCTGTTTCGTAAACGGATTCTAGACATCCCGACAAACGGACAGATTTTAAAACAATGAGTCCGTAATAGCAAAATGCACAACTACAGGTAATGGTTAATGTGCCTACCAAGTTTCATTAAGATTGGCTTATAGTTTTCGAGTTCTGCTCCGAAAACGGATTGGAGCAATTCGGACGAATGGACAGACAGACGGACGGATGTCTAAAACGATGAGTCCGTAATAGCAAAAGGCACAATTACAGTTAATTGTTAATGTACCTACCAGGTTTCATAAAGATTGGCTTTATAGTTTTCGAGTTCTGCTCCTGAAATGGATTGGAGCCTACCGGACGGACGGACGGATGCTGATCATACCATAATGCGACCGATTTCCATCGGGCGTATAAAAAGTAATAAATTTAGAGTTACCCTCCCTGCAACCACAAGGGCTCAGAACCATGGTTAGCGTTTACTGGACCCACTCCCACTTCCCCTCTAGAGCCTTTTATGTACGTTTGTTCACATGTGCGTTTTTGTTGTTGTGGCGAGTAGCTTCTCACGTAATGCGGGTTGTTAAACGAAGCTCACTAAATTGTCCATACTGATAATAAATTCTTTTCACAAAAAATGGCATTGAAACAGCAAAAATCTGTTCATGCTGTTCTAAACAGCCGAACATCTAACGAGATGAGTAAGTATGTAATGTCAAATTTTCGATTTATTTTCGCTCCTGGAGTGTTCGCCAGAAAATTGCCACTAAAGCCTTAAATATTACAAGATAAACGGTAAGAATGTAGTGAGCCATTAAGGTAAAATACTAGTTCATTGAACTATTCCAATTACCTTGTGGCATTCCACTTAGGTTTCTCACACGAGAGGGAAACCCCTTGCTGATATGAAAAGCTGGTCAATTAGGCTATGACGGTATGCCTGTTATGTTATACATATACCTGTAATCGATAGAAGTCGTCAGACTATGTACATCCTTCTCTGTCTAATCGAATCAGCATAATACTTTTTAAGACAGAAGCCTAGTGATTGCGCTTATGAATTTGCCCAACATCAAAATATGTTTGCCTGAAACATATTTAGATCGATGGCGTTCACGCATTACGTGTATTTCTAAACGCATTCATGTACCTTCTATACATGTTAAGCGATAAACGCGTTTGATACCTAAACGCAGTTTTTGCAGTGAGATTAAGTGCGGCGGTAGGCAAATCTTGTCAAAGCCAGACGGACGCAGCATCGAATTTATCATCATGGGCTGTATACAATCGACTACATAAGTTCAGTGTAGGTTGAGTGCAAAATTGACAGGAAAGTTTAATAGTGTGGCAAGGATGTCTTAGCAGTAAAGGAATATTAAATTTCCAAGAAAACTAAGCACTCTACACTGCTAGTGTCAATTACTGTTGGAATACACTGCCGTGATATAAGTAGTATACCTTATGTGAAGCGTTAAACGCCAATCAAACAATGTTTACATCCTGTCGTTTGTTTTGGTCGGGAGGGGGGAGGGGGAGTGTCAAGCGTTTTCAGAATTTGTCTCATTTCGAAATGCTGTGTTTCCTAATTTTCCAGTGGTGGAATGTCAAAAATCAAAATAATTCTGCGCAATTATTTGTCACATATCAAATATCTTAGAGATTGCACTTTTTGAAATCTTTAGTTATCGCAAAGAGACAGTACACCTCTATAACATTTTACCATGCAGGATTAACAGCCCAAATTAAATGGATGATTACAAACTTGTTTCTTCAAGTTGCCTGATTCACAATATGCATCGATTACTCCCTTTATATGGAAGAGACATTCTCAATCATCGGCTTTCTTTTTCTCATTGCCAGTCTGTCGATACCGTCACTGTTATGGATGGCGCTTTGGATTGATTTTTCACAGCATCTAAGGTAAATGTGGTAACTGGCAGCGATGACAAGCAATGAGAAAAATGTCATACACATTACAGCGCCGGGGGCAATGGCTGCTAGAACATTATCCGGTAGATCGAAGGAAAACGTGATCATAAAGAAAGCAATTTTGGTATTTTGTATCCCCGTCTCAATAGCGATAGTTTTACAAAAACACCAACTTTGCTTGAATAGTAGTGCAAGGCCCATCCCACAAAGATAACCAATACAAGGCAGCAGAGCCCCAGCAAGGTACAAAATTGGCTTCATTAGTCGAAACAGGTAGGAATGTGCGTAAAGAAAGAGTGAGATTAAAACTATAGTTACGATTATTACAAAGGGAATGAAAAAGCGTAGCATTTTTGCTGTGAAAATTGGCAATTTGTAATTCAAGAAGGCGCCAATGAGAAGTGGAAGCGATACCATCAGGACAGTAATGATGATATTCAAATACGGAATGGACAAATGTGATTGGTCAGAGATAATGACACGCCCCAAAGTGAAGATCCACAAAGGAAATGTACCTGTAATATAAAAAAACAGACAGCTTAGCAATATTCGCATTTGGTTAGTTTCCCGGGTTGTTTATTACCACAAGTTTCCATAATAATAACACCAAACAAGACAAAGATAATGGCGAAGCTGGGAGAATAGAGAATTATTCTATTCTCTTTGCATTTTATGATCAGAAATATTTAAGCTAATACGATCCCAGAGTATCAGCTCAACAGTTGTCACAAAACACCAACAGCACTATAAACAACAGATTCGTTTCATTTACATCATGTCATATGACTTATATTCTCTAAGCACGTTGAGTTTGTTTTTTTGTGTGTGATTGATTTTGATTATCAAACTGTTCAGGTGTGTGAATATACGCACCAACAACTAAAATGGTCATAACAATGACGCTGAGAGTGATGAGAATCATGATAATGATATAGATTCCAGTGCGTCTTAATACAACTTGTTATGAATAATTAACATAAAAACACTTTGTACATGTTATGAATAAACTAAAAACCACTTTGTACAAAGTGTTATTATCGTAAAATAACTTCATTATCGTGTTTTTCAAAAAAATGTTGTAGGTTTCGTATTCACAGAAATATTTGTTAATTTAAACGGATTATATGGCCAGAATATACTCTAGTTCAAATTAAGTGTTTTGCTTGTATTTAAAATATAGTGCACTGCCTCACATCTTGTTGATGTTCTTGTGTTCTTAAAGTGAGTTTGAAAATAGCTGCACTATATGGGAATAACCTTTTGACCGGAATATTGTAAACTTTGGCTGACGTGTCCTTGTGTATATTTATAGAGCTTTAAAAGTCATACTATATGCATACATATTTTGCCTCGATATTTATGTGCAAGTCAGAACAAATCTGTAAACAATTATATAAACTCTTTGCATTATCAAGACACAGGACTTCAATTGCAGGCAACATGACATTCAGCTTATACATGCCTAGTATTCGCTGTGGTCATGAAAAAATAATATATCTTAGGTATTTGCTATATGTATTTCTTTATTTCGATTAAATCTTGGCTGAGTCACTTTACAGTATATTCCCAACATTGAGTATGTGTTGCGAAGGCATTTTTAAGAATTCTAATCCAATTAAGTTTGTATCTGCAATCTGATTGGATGTTGGGTTTATTTTGGGAGCGTAAAACCTAGGATTAACCGTCGCAAATTTTCCTACGTCACACTAACTTATTTTGTATTAATACGCGCTGTCATATTGTACATATTATAAACAAACATGACAGACTATGACTGTTCATTCAGCGGTGGCGAATCCGATATGCCTAAAAAAATGTAGGACAGTTGAGTTAACACTAAAATAAGAATTTAACACAAAGGTGACCTGTCATTTGACATTGAATTGGAGAGTATAGTAAATGTTATCACGTGCAGCCTAAATTCCTCTGCAAAACTTGAGGGCAGAGATTGAACGCCTGACAAACAGCATACAGGGACCAAGAAGCCAATAAATTGGGAGAGTTCATTTATTTAAAAATATATACTGATGTAAGGAACCAGTAGCTAAAAAATGTATCAAGATAAATAATCTAGTTGACAGCGAAGAACTGTCATCTTGTTCCCTAGAAACGGAGTGAGTACACGTGACTCATGAATATTTAATAGTTGGCTGCAAGATGATCGCTATCACAAACACTAACAATTAAGCACAATCGGGATTTTTTAGTAATATAACACATATTACAAATTTTTGCTGTGATATAATCAACTCATCAAAGCCCACAATCCGGCCTAAATACATCTAAATCATTTGATACCACGGCAATATATCTGCATGGGTGGCAAACGCAACACGTAAACGCATAACTGTGTAAATGTAGGCGATGACCTAGAAAGTTCATTTTATTTTTGTTTGTGCGAATTAATCCGAAAACAAATGGGATTTATTGGAAGTTTTGGGAACTATATTCCATTGCGGTAAAACACATAATTTCATCCAGTGAGATAAGCCCTTCGCTGACATCAGCTGTAAAACTAGGATTTTGTCGATTTTTATGCATTAGCAGCCACCGTCGATTCGCTTACGCGTCGCCGGAAAAACTCAATTTGCGACCGTAAAACCTAGCATTAACGGCGGCAAACCACCAAATACAGCGTAGTTATTCCCTAATCTAAAACACGAATACACGCTTATCTGTAACGAGTCGGATATAGTGACATGTTGAGCATTGATGCGGTTTCACCATCATGTCTACAATTATATATTATACTTTAAAATATGTGCACAGCTTGAAAAAGAACCAATTTTGCCGTATGAGTATATGATCTGGGCAAATGCAATCCTTGTCAATTCAATTCATATATATACGCACATATACCTTAATTCAAAGATGCCTGGTTAAATCGACCTCGTGTTTGATGCAATCTACACATATCCTTTAGTTTATTGTAGCCATGGGTACGTGTTCTTTTTGTCGCGTATTATACCTAGCACAGTTGCCATTATGGGAAAAATACAAAAAGAGTTGGGGACGCAATACCAAGAGTTAAACAATCATTAATCAGTGATACTACAACCTATGTAATTTTTACAAATAGTATAAATGTGGTCGGTCACTGTGTACACCAAACTTGATTCAGCATAATCCAAAGAGGACGCGTAGGTTCCGATCAGACAAGGTCCAGTGCAACAGCACACCTTCCCGGATCCCTATAACAGTCAGACGAATGGTTAAGCAGGAGGCGTAATCTACCATTGTTTCTTTAACAACAATTAATTATTTAACTCCTGTTCATGAAAATTACTTACCGATTGTGGCGACGTTACTAATGGTTGTCATTGTCGCGGATAGAGATACGTCTCCACGCAGAAGGTATGCCCACATGTTGCTCGCCCCGCCCCCAGGGCAACATCCACACGCAAAGAAACCCAAAGCCATTTCAACCGTGGGGAATTTGATTAGACGAGTTATAGTGAAAGCTATCTGGAAACAAAAAAGTGGAGATGTTATATTTACGGTAAGACAACCTTTGGAAATGCGCGTCAAATAAATGATAGCAGTTTAACCATCCAGTCCTTGATAAATACTCTGTATTGGCTTTATTTACTGTTTTTAATTTCGCTTTTCAGGCAACAAGTCGACGCAACGAACTAGCAATCAATTGGATACATTACTGATAGTAAATGATTCCATTATGATCCGCGGACGTTAATATTTAGAGAAAAGAAGAAAAATTCTTACCATAGGCATCACAATGAATTGACAGAGTAGGCCAATTACTGGAGCCACTGGTTTCTTCATCACCTGCTTGATTACTTTTAGTTCTGTTTTGCATCCCATTACCGCCATGATAAGCACCGTAGACACCAACATGCAGGGTTGTAAAATCTTCGCAAGTGCTGATTGCTTAGGTAAGCAGAGGATCAAAAAATTTGCAGGAATGTTGCTGGTGTTGTTCATAGTAACAATTGATCGTTGTTCATTGTTCACGAATCCATCCCCGCTGGAGTATAAACATGGTTGCCCTGTGATTTCGCTGTCTGTGGACGTCGAATTGAACGTTTCCATAGTATTGGGTATCACCTGGATCAACAAATTTGTTCTTCCGGATAAGATACCTGACAAGGTAACGTTTAGTAGCCCTTCTGCTGATCCAAAATGTTCGCATGACTTTTTCACGTCTGTGATGTGAACGGATCTAGAAATAGCAAATTTTGCTACGTTCTCTTCGGAAAAGCCCAGATGAAGACAATAGTTGTCCTCGGCTGTAGAGCAGTCTACGGAGTAATTTAAGAACACTGTTTTTGGTATGTCCATAAAAACTAAGAGGAATTTGGTGTGACTGCTAAAAGTGATTCCATTTGTCGTTTGGCTCATTATCAACATTGGTTCGGAGTTGTTGTGCTGTACATGGTACCCTGTGCTTTCTTTGTCGCTTTCTTCAGGCTGTTTTGAAGCCGCTGTATCTCGCAAAGCGATGCGTGCCTGTACAATAACATTGTGTTCGACAGACACACAATATAGCATTATTGACAGTGACAACCGCATCTTCCTGGAGTAAAATTCTGAGAGAAATTTTTCCGACCTATTCTGAATTAGTTGTCTGTCTTCAAACAAGTGTATTACTTTCTGTCTATTAGAGACTATAAGTCCAGTTGCCCGGTTAATGACTCAGACTAAAGTTGTTCCTATTTGACAGATCTGCCCTGTCTGTGTGTTATATTCTGAATGAGAGTTCAAAAAGTATGATATCGCATTTGGTTTATATGTTTGACTAAGTGCTAGATATTTTTTGTATCTCCGCACCTGTTGTATCCGGCTTATGTTCGCTAAAAAGTGGTATCTCAGCTGTTGTCTGTGCTGTGTTCATCCCTAAACTAGAATAGTCTGCCCTGCCCCGCCTCGTCTGACATCAGATATTCTCTTAAACAATTTCAGTTACCATAGAGGGGTTTCTGAGGTCCAGGCAAAGCGTTCGTTACTACATTCGTCTCGCTTTTGAAAGGACCGGGGCAAGGACTGAAAAATTGGATCGGCACTCAAAGATTGTGCCTCTCTAATGCATTACATTTAAAACATTTATTCCCCCCCCCCCTCCCGAACTCCTTAAAGACATCCGGACGGCACCCCCAACGGGTCCTAGGGAAACTAAACGAAAATAAAATAACTTACCAACGACTATAAACGATAAGAGCCGATTGGAGCCGATACACACGACGCGCATTTCACGTGGTGGCTTCGAACACGACGCTCGCAGGTATGTTGCGGAACGCAGCAACCTCCCGTTCCTGCTACCCTTACTCCAACGGAGATTCCATTTAGAAGTCAACATTGAGCTCCCCTGAACCTGATTCTAATAGCACTTCCCTTACGTCAATTTTGGGATACCAACGTCAACTGAAACAGAACAGATATAGTGACGCTATATTAACATGTAGTCCACATGTAATGAACAGACATGCGACCTGCATTCCGAAAACTTAATTAAATTACCCCATATTGCGAGTAATCTTTCAAATATTCGGGACGCTTACTTCGTTGTCCATAACTATTAACTGGGGCCTCTTCAATCGGTTCGTGCAGCCCCCGGTATCTGGAAGGCCGCTAGACACCGACAAGCGGCAGTCGGTTGCCCACAATAGCGGATTCCTGTCGGTACGGGGTTTCAATATATCGTGCAGGAGGGCACTATATTTCACCAGATTTCTCACCTGTAACGCACATGAGATAGCACCTCGAAAACTACATAGGGGACAGATAATTCAAGATATAGCTTCTGGCTTTGGCTAACTTTCGAGGCGATCGACCAAACCACAGAGGGCATACGTTTTTATATTGGGGCGGAGGGACAGGTGGCTAATTCAACTGCTGAACTGGGCGTCCTTATGATCCACTTTACATGGAAATGGGCAGGCATGTCACTTACAGGTGAATCGGGGCTGGCAGGATGTGGACAACAGCCGGCTCCCATTAGATCTACCTTCTCCACTGCACTACCCATCACCCAAGTACCCACTGCCTTTATTATTTGGGGATAGTAGTACTTCATCAGCATAAGCCTGGTTCTCAACCATGGAATGTCATGTACCGCTGCTACACCAAAAGAGCTACCCGGGAAGGCACCTCGTACTTTGGTTCACCTATCCTAGGGAATTTTTTCGATAGGGTCTGGAACACATCGCGACCTATGAGCCTGTGACTTCGACCGCTCACTAGACAGAAATCAAGAAAACATGTTAAGACCATCTCCTAGCCACCAATGTTCTCGGCGGGCAGGCATTTCCACTCGTTCACTTGAGGCTGGGAACCCGATATAGTTGTTTACAAGAAGTTGTAGAAGTTAGAGCCAAATATTCATTTACAGTCCGGTCGGAAATTAGGGGTTCCGGGGGTTGACCCTCTCCGTCAGAACCGGATAAGCCCCAATCAGAGGACTACTCCAAGACTGACAAGCAAATGTCTTTACGTCTTTCTTCTATATCAGTTAGACAGACTCTCACGAGGTTGGTTGATTGATTGATTGTGTTTGATGGCACATGCAGCCTCACCGGGCTATTCGCACAATACGCTCACTAGGTCTGATCACCTGCGAAGATGTAACACTTCCCTCTCCCTCACAAGTCTGGGACTTGGTAGGCCCGGTGAAATGCTGACAAACACTGTCAGTAGTAATCGGTATCAGTATATGTTTGCCCTTATCAGTCGCAGAGTTGTGGTCCTCCCCTATGTTTATCGGCATGTTGACGGATGCTTCAGAGGCTGACCTGATTTCATTGCCCCATGCTGCAATTACTCTTGCATCCCCATTATCCATGTCTGGCCGTCACGTCCCGAGAGTGGAAGGCGAGTAATTACGCCTTCCTCTTCCATGTCAGTCAAAAACCAAGGGCCTACATTATAGGCTTCGCTTATGTTTTCCATCGAAACATTGTCATGGTTCCCCTGTAACCCAAGCACAAGATTCACCTAAGTTTTTCCAGGTTTAGATAACTGTCGAAGCGTACGACTGACCGTTAACCGCAAGTCCATGGGCGGCGGGGCTAGAAATGACCGTCCAAGATCGGGGAGGCCTCGAGTCACCTCACGGGCTGAAGATCGATACATCCGGGTATCTCATTTGCGTGCTCGCCATCGTACTGCACGTAACACAGCCCAAGAACAGTTTGGAGCCCGCAGAGTGTCCGACCAGACAACCAGGAACCGTCTATGAGAGGCTGGAATCCGAGCAAGGCGACCCAAAGTTGCCCCCTCCTTAACACATCTACATCAACGTCAACGGGGCCAATGGTGTAACAGAGTACAGCAATGGAATCTGCAACATTGGAGGAGAATATGGTTCTCAGATGAGTCACGTTTTC
>JARDVA010495113.1:0-14133 GCA_030265315.1 Mopalia swanii | reverse complement strand
TGGCTTTGCTCAAGTAATGTTTGTATATCTTTTACCTGCTTAAGCTTCATATGGCTTTTTTCACCTAGATTGCGCTGATCTTGTAATAGAGAATAGATGTGATCTTGAGCCGCATTGAGTGTATCTGCCTGTAAGTTTTCATAATCATGGAAACGAACCCAAGGTGAAACCTCCGAAACACGCTCAACTTTAAGCCTTAAAACATTTTGCCTTGAGCCCAAAGGATTTAAAAAAGAGATTTTAGCCCCATTTTTATCTCCAAGTTGGGATAAGCTATAATTCTGTGTTTGCAAAATATCATTAAAATAAACCCTGATATCTCCTGCACGGTAAACCACAAAGGGAAGCAAAAATACATTCTGCTTACCTTCACATAAAACATTAAAAACACTCATTTAAGCCTCTCTTATATCATCTTACCGGCACCGTTTAAAATTTGTGATGCGATATTATAACCAAACATATTTTGGCTTTGCTGGGCTTTATTATTGATCTGAGCTATCTGATAATCCTTTTGTGCCAGTTGGTTTTGATTTTGTAAATCAACAACCTTTTGACCCAATTGATAATCTTGGCCAATCTGATTAAGCCCATCGGCTTTTGACCCTGTAAGCTCTGTACCGCTGGCTCCCGATGCCGCACGCATTTGCGCTGCATCGGCACGGGCTTTTCGATCGGATTGTACGGTCTCGGCTTCTTGGACTTGTTGTGTTTGCTGTTTTTGCTCTTTTATTTGATTTTCTTGTATATTTGATTGCTTTTTTTGTGTTTGATATTGACTATAAGAGCTGGCAAGCCCCAAGCCAAGTTGAGCAATCCCCATGATTAATGCTGTGCACATATTCATCTCCTTTATTTATTTATTTATTTATTATTATGATGGTTGAGTATTGATTAATGATTTTTAACTATAAACGGCATGAAGGCTAATAAGGTTAAAGGGTAAGGCCGTTTGTTGCATTAAGGTAAGCTGGGGTTGTTGGCTCCAACTTCCTTTTAGATAAAATTGAAAAAGCCCCGAAAAAACCCTTTTATTATCTTGATCTGAAGAAAAGCGATAAGGAAGCTGCTTTTGCCTTGCTATATGATGGATCGAGCCACCATAATCAACGCTAATTTCCGATGAATTTAATAATTGAAGCTCTATGGATTGAAGATTTTTTTGCCGGTAGACATCACCAAAATGATTGCTAAAAATCCCTTCTAAACATTCTATTTTTGCATCGATTTTAAAGCCTGCCGTAATTGTTTTCGCCTCACGATCAAGGGTAATATGGCCATTATGTACTTGGCAATCCTTATGGAGCTGATGATCGGCCAATACCTGAAGGTTTTCACCTTCTAAATACTGAAGACCATCTTGCTGCAAGCGGGTTTTTCCTGAATATGTCAAACCACAATCAACATAATGAATAATGTTTTGTCCCTCATTATCAACAGCTTCAATATTGGCCATATACTCAATACTGCGTTTATTTTTCCGCCGAACAACAAGCCATAAAACATCCTCTCGCTCACCTGTTACCGTGATAATATTTTCCACATAACCACCACCGCCCATCGAGTGGCGATGCCATGCGTTGATATTACGGTCTTTCATCCATGTCATACCAATTAAATGACCATCTTGGCGCCGCATCCATAAAATATTCCAAGGAAGCTGCTGCATGGCAATTTCTTTGATCTCCTGCTGTAACAAATGCCCCGAAAGCAAACTTAAATCAGGAGAAAGCCAAGAGTTCGAGCTATAATCCCATAACATTTCATGTAATTGTTTGCCGCCTCTTGCCACATAAAGCAGGCTATTATCAAGGCGCTCTGGCGTACAGGCGGCGACCCCTCTTGTTGTCTCTCGCCTTGCCGAGATGCTAAAAGGTGTAATCGGGCCATTACTACTGCGTAGCATAAATTCTCCCGATGTTGTTCCTGCAACCAAATTGGTACCCGCCTGTAGCCATTTAATCTGCTGTACACGCTCATCAGATAAGGTAATTGTAATCGCACTATCCGCTTCCACGCGATCATCAAGCCCGCCATTATTTTTATTTGTTGGAGAAAAATCAGCATGTTTGGCTGTTTTTGATGCCCATATGGTTCGAGGCTGGCTTTTTGTTGCCGCTGCAAATAGCCGGTCTTCAATAAATGCTCCACAAGATGGATACCCCGTTTGCCGAGACCAAGCGCCTAAACGCCATAGCTGCGTTGCATTTGTATCATGAATACGGCTTCGAATAAGGATCTGAACCCGATTTGCTTCATAATATTCTGTTATTGTGCCCCAACCCCAGTTATTTCCATGACCAATACGGATATGCCGGCCAACATCTTGATCTGAAAACAAATCGGCCGAAGATGATACCTCAGCCCAACCATGATTTGCATTACAAGTTACCGAAGTTGCGCTTGTATTTATGCCAAGCCAAGGCCCATCAGTAAAAGCCAATTGATCAAAACGCCAAATATAAGTCGAGCTTCTGATCAGATATGTTGGTGGATGATTATGATGCCAAAAATAAAGCCGATCGCCACATTGTGTATAACGAACATCTGCAACTTCTTCCGATGTCCAAGGTGCCTCAATCCAAATGGCCACACCACTATGATTAAGTGGCCCATCTTTATTCAATATACGTACATATTGATGACCAAGTTCAACCACATAAGACTCGCCAATATTTGGCTCATAAGGAACAATACGTACATGCCCTTCTCGTAATGGATTACAAACAAAAATTGTTCCTGGGCGGCGAACAACAGGCCCTTGAGGCAAAGCGATCATATTTTCCATTTTAGCAACCGATGAGCGATAACCGGGCAAATCATACCGCCCATACATTAACGGAGACCATTCCCCACCATTAAAAGTGAATTGCATTGATGATTGAGCCATTTTTTAAGCCTCCTCATGTGTTTCAATCCATGATGAATGGTAAATAAAATCAACTGTTCCAGATTCTTTTGCATCAATAATTTTTGCCGATTGCAACTCTTTTTCGTATAATTGGTATAAACGTTCGCTCAAAGATGTGTTTTCACTTTGCGATTGTGCAATCTCAAAAGCCAATCTGGCAGCCAAAACCCGAACCAAATTCGCATTCATCCCTACAGCAGGGATATCGGCTATATAAGAAAGAGCCATTTCAGACTCATCTGTTAGTATTTTTCCCCCTTCTCTATGCCATTTCTCTGCATTACAATCAACAACACGCAAACAATCATTGGGCAAATAAAACTGATATGAAAAACCAAAATCTGGTTTTTTGGCATCCTTTTCCAACCGAACACGCTTCATCGCCACATTCCAAGGATGCAAAGAAAGCACAAGCTGCTTAATAGGCCCATATAAATCACGCACCATACTCGCTGTCGGGCTATCTTCAGATAATGACGAAATATGCTGCGCACGAACCAAGCGCAACGCCCTATTGATAATATCGATATCAACCCACATTACATATATCCTTTTATCTTTTATAAAAATTATTTTGGTAAAAAACCTTAAATAAAAAGGCAGCCCAATCACTTAGAGCTACCCTTTTATCTATAGGTATCATCAAATAAACCTTTCGGCGGCTTATTTGATTTTTATGTTACATATTCCTAAAATTAAGATATTTTTTTAGGTAAGATTTATGCTGTTTCATCACATAAAATTTCAACAACTTTTTTTTCATCCATTCGTGTTGCACCAATATCAAGGGCGGTATAAACTTGGGTTGCATTGCGTTTATCCTTCCTTGGTGCAATATCCGTAATAATCCCGCCCGATGTTGCCATTAACATGCCCGATTTCGCCCATACTAAAACAGAACGAATATTGGCTTCTTTTTTCATGAGCCCCGATGAAACACGAATAAATTTAAAACCCAAAAAGCTATCAACTGTGCCATTAACCAATGCACGAACAGAGTTATAATCACTCGAGGTCACCTCAACCGAACGCAAAAGATTGCTAACTTGTTTTGCTGTAAGAATAACAAATTGCTCTTCCATATCATCAATATCCGCATCATCAAGCATTTCTCGTGCCATACGGAGCTTATCAAGGGTCAGGCCTGTGTTACCCGTTCCTTTATCTTCTCGATAATTTGCATCGATGCTCTGTGTATCGGGTAAATCAATGGCATCTTGCCCTCTACGCCCTGTATAGGCCACACCAAGAGCGGCCTCGATAATTCGCTGATCTTTTTTACGCCCTAAGGCATACGCAGCATTAAGTGCATAAGCCGAAGTTGGATCATTGAGCATTTTCACCTGATCGGATCGATCAATTAAATCCCCCCAATCGGATGTTGTTAATGTAACGGCTCTACGATCAAACTTTGTTTCAATTAATGGTGTATCTCCATGGCGGTTTGTTACATCAACAGCCTCGGTTGGCCCAATCCGATCATAAAAATAGCGCTCCACATTTTGAACTTCTAAACGAACACATTTTTCAAGCTTAGAGCCTTTTTGCTGTAAATTAAGGCCAACAGCATGATGGTATCCTTCGGCAAAAGCAGCAGTAATATCTGACATATAAAATTCTCCTTATTTTTAATTATAATGAACCCACAATAATTTGATTCAATTGATCCAGCTCGTTAACAGCCGCAGCGTGGCTGGGATGCGCTTTATCCATCAGAGCTTCTAAAAATTGCGTATCGCTACTCAGTTCATTCCGCTTTTTTTTCGCTGCATCGGGCGATAAAATAGCTGTTTGGGGCTGCACATCCATCAAAACACTATCTTGCGCCATATCCTCGCCAATACGAGCAAAAGCCTCGACTATTGCCGCCGATCCCACACGGCTTTCAAGTTGTTTTATATCGTCTTCGCTAAAAGCAAAATAGCCTGCTGCCATTTTCGCTTTTTGTAATTTTTTGGCATAATTAACCCCCCATTTATTTTGTAATTGAGCTGTAACATTTTGCTCTTCGGCTGCTATTGCCGATGATGCTTCCCCTTTCTTTTGCGTTAAAAATGCAACCATCCCATCATGTAATATTGCCGCTTGCTGCTGATTCAAACCCGCTTGATAAGCCAATTTTTTAAATATTTCGCCCAATTCATTATCATAAAAATCAGCTTGAACATTCTGCAACTGATAACCACTACCATCAGCCGGCCTGCCGAGCTTATTAAAAAAGCGGGACCATTCTTCAGGACCCGCTTCTTTTGTTGGTATTGGTACCAAATTTTGTGTTATTTCCGTCATTTTTTTCTCCTCAGTGGTTTATAACTCATCATTAATCAACAAATGTTGGGGCTCTAAATGAGCCATTTCAAGTATATGTAAAAATACATCCCTTGCGCCTTCATTAAAGGCGGTTAAATGGCTATCTTGAGCCACAAAACTGGTTTGGTTAAAGCAGCAATATCGTGCAAGATCCCTTACAATCACTTGCCCCTCATGACTTGTTAATAAATGTTTATAAGCCTGTATAATTTTACTTTTATTTTTGTTTTTCAGATGACGCATCCATCCATGTCGATCCATTTGATAATCCTTTCATCATATCGGGAAGTTGCTGTAAAATATCGGTCATATTAAATGCGGGCATATTAGGTGTTGGGGCTTCTTGCATATCATCAAGGATGGCATTTTTGGGTAGCCCCCAACCTTGAGCAAGCTCTTTTAATATGACCAAACCATCAATGTGGTTTTTTAATCGGCTATCAACCATAAAAAGAGGCGATAAAGCTTGTAAATTTTGTATTAACCGATTGGCCGTTTGCTGTTTTTGTGCCATAGCTAAAGGTGATAAGCTGATAAAATTTAAATCACATCCTTTATATTCTTTAAATTTACGCTCAATAATATGGGCAGAGATATGCCGAAGAAGCGGCCGAATAAATTCACTGAAAATTCGGCTAACCAAAGGATAAACCAACCGCAAGCGATCTTCCATATCAATAACAACTTCTGTTGCACTGCGCATCTGATTAAAATCTCTTGTAATGTGATAATAAAAAGCTTCTTTAATAGCACGCCGCCGCTGCTCTTCCATCTCAAAACCCAAACCCGCAGCGGAGCCTGTATTTAACGGCTCAATAAGCTTTTTATTGGAGGTGGCATGAATACCACCATAAATAACCGCCCCCGGATAGGTTCGGATACCTTGAGCTGAAAGTTCATCAGCCACAAGTAAAGGCGGATCAATTTGCTTTTGTGCTGCCATCAAATTGGTTTTCACCATCATATTGAGCATTTTAATATCAGCTAAAGCTTGCATTGCGGGGCTTTCGCCATAATGACTACCTGTAGAGCTGGAAAAACGCAGCACATTATAAGGTAAATATTTATAGCCTCCTTTTCTGACCAATCGGCCGCTATCACGCTCCATAACGATAGAAACCCAAGGAAGGGCTGTTATCGCCTTAAAAGCACAATTCTTATTTTGGGTCACAACATGCAATAGCTCTTTTTCATCATCTCCATCCTTTAATTTGAAAACTCTAAAAATCTCAACAATTTCACCTTTATTATCTTGAGAAAAAACACATTCCATTGGATGTAATGCCTTAAATGAAAACGCATGCTCATTACTATCGCTGACAAAAAAACCATTACCAAAAGAGACAAGATCTCGAAACAACTCATGGGCCGCACCATAAAAACCAAATTGATCAAAAGCACGATAAATTTCGCTTTCAATTTCTTCTAATTTTTGATCATCAATATCCGTACTTTTTAGATGGAACCATCGCCCTGAACCATTACATAAAAATGACCATAAACAAGCCGCAAATTGATCCGCAGCCACAACAGCGGTGCTATCGTATAACTGCTTACCCTTTTGCGGCTGATTATACCATCCATCTAGCCGTTGTGGCCGTACATAAGTGGCGATATCTTTATATATGGGCTCTATGATTTGCCGCTTTCCAACAAGCTCTTCAAAACGCTTAAGCAGCCTCTGATTTATATCTTCCATTTTAAACTCCTTTATTCACAGATAAGTAGATAAATATTCAAGACTCAATGAAGACGGCCACCCATCTTAAATAAGCCATTTGATATCTTTTTAAACATACCCCCCAACCACATAAGCAAGTACATACATATGCTAAAATACTACATATACATAATAAATATAAGATGTTGATATTTATCATGTATTTTATATTATAAAGATGCTACATTCAGTAAATAGATAAAAAATGTTTCCTGATTACGGCCCGCATGATCAAGACGGCATTTTTCTGTAAAGCCCATCCATTTTAGCCATCTTTGGCTTTTATGATGCCTTTCGTCAACAAAACATATGGCTTGATCCACATGAAAATGTGTAAAAATATATTTTTTCATTAACAGGATCCATTTTGAAACAGGTAAGGCAATAGCTGGCCAATCACTTGTTGCAGCAAAGCCAATTTGTGCAAAACCGGGCCATAGACAGCTACCTGCTAAAAAGGCAACCGGACGGCCATCGGGCAAACAGAAAACCCAGTTTAAAGCACAATGGTTCGTAAATTTTTGCGCTATACGTATTAAATCATCATCAAATTCTGTCGCTAAAATCTCCTTTTTATCTTCTATACGCATATTTTGTAAGATATATGATACAGATTGAATATCTGCAGCCTGTATGCTAAAGCTTTGTTGACCAGTTAAGAGGGTCATATTCCTCACTCCTTCCATAATATATCTTTTGTTTATAGACTGGTGCGGTAAAAGTCAGCGCTGCGGCATCCCCCCTATCTGGTGAGCATCCTAAGCGTGCCTTAATATTCTCTTTTGCTTCGAGCTTTAGTTGATCATTATAAGAATAATCAAATCTCGGCGTACAAATTTGCTTTTTCAAAACATCATCACCAACCACCTGCACCCCCAAATGATCCGAAAGCCAAAAGCGCATTTTATCCCACATTTCCGCACGCTTATTAAACCAGCGCTGTTTATCACTTGCACCGCTCCCAAAAAAAACAGCCTCAACTTTAGAGCTAAAACCCAATTGTTTAAGGCGATCATAAACAGCCGCCCCAATCATGCCTGCATCCATAAAAGCACGCTCAACCTTATGTTTTTCAATCTTAAAAGCGATCCAATCAGCCAATTGCATGGCATCATCCAAACGGCAACCTTCATGAACTTCAATACCTAACTGGCGCCCTCTTCGGCTAATCATCCAGCTTTCATCTGCTCCGCCACGAGCAAGATCAACACCCAAGATCAAAGCTTCATCCGGATCCGTTCTCAGGCGGGTTTGTATCGCCTTATCAACCGAGGCATAAGAAATCAGCCCATCTTGGTTAGAAGCCTGAAAAGCATCATC
Organism: Mopalia swanii; assembly: GCA_030265315.1. Lineage (NCBI taxonomy): Eukaryota > Metazoa > Mollusca > Polyplacophora > Chitonida > Mopaliidae > Mopalia > Mopalia swanii. The sequence continues at coordinate 5,872 of JARDVA010495113.1, read as the reverse complement.
CACCGATGCCGGATATTCTTGCCGAAATCTTTTAGAAGGCCCATCTTTCTGCTCTTTATCTTCATAAGATACAATAAAGCTGGCATTTTTATTGATCGCCCAGGAAAGCTGCGCATCGGATAGCCCATATTGTTTTTGATATAAGCGCCATGCCGAGCTTATTTTGCTTTTTACGGGGCTACGATAGCTTGGATCTAAATACCAAGGTAAAAAGAGTAACTCAAAAGCGGCATTTTTCTTTTTGGCTCCGATACATAAATCATAAAAAGCGCCCATATTACCATTGGCGGTACTTTCTAAAATAATATGGCTACCATTACCCTCACCAACCGCAGCAAAAAGAGCGGTTAAATGCTCTGCTGCTTGTGGCCAAAAAGCAACTTCAGAGGCATGTAAAAACTGAACCGTTTCAGAGCGCCCCACATCGCAAGCTCCCGCCGTTAAAACCTGCCACGAAGAATCTTGCCGAATAAATTGCAAGGCCTCTGCCGAGCAACTAATATGTTTAGGCCGCACATCTAAAGGAAGGTCTTTATGAAAATGCTGTAAAATATGCATCAAGTTTTTTGCTGCATCTTTACGATGAGCCATAATCAAGCCACGTTTTCCTAAACTACGCCAGCCATTATAAAAATTAAGGGCTGCAATAAGTGTTGATACACCCATTTGCCGCCCTTTTAAAATAATCAACCGAACCTGCTTATTTTCTTTTTGTTGTTTATTAACCGTTTTGATAATGGCTTTTTGTGCTTCATTTAAAATAAAAGGCTGTACGCCCCCACCTCTGCCACGAATTGTTAAAAAATGATGGGCAAAAGCATCAAAACAATTACGTAAATAGGCAATATCATGTTTCTCCATAAGCCTCCCCTGCTTGTAAAACCGTTAACCAATCATCGCCCCCCTTTTCTTTTGGCTCTAAGCCATGCCGCAGCCGGCTAATAGCTGCCGCAATTCGTAGGTTTCGATTAAAGATTAAATCATTTTCTTTATTACCTCCATTCTCCCCCTTATGGGCATTCATCGCTCGAACTTCGGCTAAAACCTGTAAATAAGATAATCGTTTCACTTCATCCTGCTTCTGCCAAAAAGCCATATCCACTTCACCATCTTTATGTAAACGACAATAGCCATCTTCTAAAGCAACATTTTGGCATTTTTTACTTTCTGATAGCCATTGCTGACAACGATGGTATTTCTTTTTCATTTTATCCTCCTTATTTATGAATAAAGCAGTCTAATTTAATTATATTTTAGCTCTGTTTTATCATTCGTTCCTCCTTATAATTTTTTGGTATTTCTCTTTTTTGATAAGGGCTTACCTTGATATAGCTGGATTAATTCACATAAAATATTTGATAAATCAGCCTGTAAATATAATGGCTGTTTTTTATAAAGAGATTGCAGTTTTCCCGCAATTTTCCCACATGCCCGTTTAAAAACAGGCCATACATAAAAGTCATTTCTATTTTTAATTTGTTATGAAAAAATCAATGATTAAATATAAATCCAATAAAAACCGAGAGATATCAATATTCATCACTCTCAATAATAAAAAAGCACCCATCTTTGGGTACTTTTTAAATAATCACATAAAATGTTTTGATGAAAACAAACAAAGATACAAACACATCGAAAGGAATATCAAATTTTATGAAGCTAAAAGACCATATCAAACGATCATATATGTATGACTTAAATTGAATAAAAAAGATCATTCTACGGGAAATATATTTTAATATAGCCAAAAACCGCCCGTAAGCAAAGCAATTCGGTCTAATTGTAATTTGTGAATTTTAAAAGATCATAGTCTAGTCTATATTTTATATATTTAAGATTATATATTTTTTTTACTTAAACACATATAAACCTAAACAATATACACATATCTTATCTTTTCATAAAATACCATAAAAACTTGGTTTTTGCAATATCTTTTTTCATATATTATTTATTATTGTATAAATTAAGGCTTGTCGCAAATATATAACCTTACTTTAGCTTTCCTTTGGTCATAACTCTTCTCCAACACCGCCGTAAATATCAATTGTTAATATCCTCTCTTTTTCATAAATTTTAGGCGTAGAGCCAATATGTTTTTTCAAATAGTGAATTAAGTGAGGTTGATCACTAAAGCCAAACTGAAAAGCTATATCAACCCAATCGATATCACTGGAGTTATGTTTATGGAGATGCTCCAGCATCAATTCCAATTTGTTCATAGACTGACATTGTTTCATCGTTAAACCGGTTACTCGACTAAAGCTTCTCTCCAATGTTCTTTGTGAACAAAAAAGTATTTTCTCAAGTTCTGAAATAGGTATTGTATCCAATAATTGAAGTATTCTTTGGGTAATTTCACTATGCTTATCTTCTTTAGCTTGAGTTATCCAAGGTAGAAATATAGCATCCATTTGTTCACAGCATTTATCAGCGTTGTTTTGTGCCACTTTTATAAGGCTATTTTCATTGATTTTATTTCCGTTTAATAGGGTTGAGAGATCAACCTCCTTTACGGTATCGAGCATTGGATGAGAGTAAGCAGGTATATCTAAGGCGTAGAGTGCCCCAACATGGAATTTCACCCCGAGATGAACAAAAGGCTTAGTATGATCCAACTGAAAAGTACGGTGATGAGGAAATATCCAATGGCTTCCTTTACCATTAGATATTTCAGGGTATAAATCATAGTGGTATGTTTGATTTTTTGGAGATATAATTAAATGAGCTGATGGATCAGGATTTAACTTCGGATATTGATAACTTTTCGAATCAGGGTATTTTTCAATAAACCAATAACACTCAATATATTTGGTAATCCCTGGCGATTGGGAAGGTTGTAGCCAATGGATCATCATATTCTCCAACTTTTTTATTGTATTCACCATCACTATATATCAGATAATTAATAACTATAGCTTCCAAATAAAAGCAAACAAGCCAATATTTGTTATTGGTATGAGCCTAAAGAAAAATTCGTTATTTGTGATCAAATTCAAATTGGATAATTCGATTTGAAGACACTAACCCAGTGCGAGTAATTGCTTTTTGTGCGCCAATATTACCACTTTCGGTTGAACAAATCGGTGCTAATCCCTGCTTGATAGCTTTATCGATCATCTGATGCAATATTCGGGTAGCGATACCTTGGCCTCGTTCCGATTTAGCAACGATCATTCCTATATCGGCATACTCCATTTGGTATTCATCGAATAAACGGCATTCACCCGTGGCTAACAGCTCATTATTATTCCAGTAACCCCATAGCTCTTCGCGCTGAACTAAATTACCAAAATATCCGAGCAGCCATTGCTCTGGTGCACCAATATTTGTTGCAGCAAAATTAACAAATTTATCAAGCTGATCTGATTTCGCTAATTTCATTTCTAATGGTTTTTTTGCTTCATCACTGCGCTGGGCACTTTGCTGGTACATTAGGGCGTTTACTTTAAATGAGGATGAATTATCTAGGCATAATGACAGGTAAGCGGTTTCTGCTGTGCTTACAAATGCGCCATTAACTATACCAATGATGGGACTATCTTTTTGCGCGATCAGAGTAAATAATTCCGTTGCTTGTATACTTGCAATTGGAGAAAGATAAAACTGCAACATATAGCCCTCATCATTAATGCTGCAATATCCAACTAGGGCATTACCCTCATAGAAACCAAAATGGTTTGACATCGGTACAAAACCGAAATGCCACATACCGTCAAGCGGTGCCGTTGATTGCGCAAAATATTGTTTCTTTAATTCGTGAATTTTACCTAATGACTCGATTTTTACTATTTTCAACATGAACATATTTTCCTAAACATCAATATTAAAGTCGAAGTTCTTTTCATTTAACAAGGAGCAAATAACCTATGATGTAGATGATATGGTATATGTTGATTGAAAGATTGTATAAAAACGACAATTTTCTAAAAATTAGGATACATTATTCCTAATAATCTCAAATATAAAAAATAGAAAACAACCCCTACAGGATTAAGCATAATATGTATAAATCAGGTATATTTCAAAACCTAAAATCAGCCAAAAAAATCAATATCAATAAGATATTTGTACCTAAAGTGCAAAGAATAAGACTATTTACCAATAAGCTCTTTCCTTTATATACATATATTTATGTCTAAAATTGGGTTTTTCTTGCTTTTAGAGTACTCAATCGGATAAAATGATAAAGAGTATTTGAATTAAGACCGCTCCTATCCGAATAGGAAGTTTTTAAACAAAACAAGTTTAAATTAAATAAAACTTGCAAAAAAGGAATTTAAATGAAGCTCTATGCTAAGCTGGTTATCATTTTGAGTTTATTATGGTGGGTTTTATCAGGGAAAAGTACACCAACTTTTCTTTTTTTTGCTATTGGCTCTATTAGTATTGTGCTTTTTTTAGTTTATCGGATGCGTAAAGCAAGCCAAGTCACACCAAGAGGTGGGCTTAGCTTTCGTTTTATTCCGTATTTTTTTTGGTTGTTATGGGAAACTTTAAAAGCAAATATTGATGTATGCCGAACAATATTGGGCATTGGCGACCCTTTGAAACCACAAATTTTTGATGCTTATGCCCATGAAGAAACCGAAACAGGGACAATTGCCTATGCCAACTCGATCACACTAACACCCGGCACCGTAACGATGGCACTTGTTGATGGCCGCCTAACTGTACATGCCTTAACTAGCGAGGCTAAAGAAGGATTAATTAAAGGTGATATGGATCGTAAAGTTCATTGGGCCGAAACCGGCCTACCCATCACCGAGAAAGTCGAAGGAGAAGAATGAATATGTATATCTTAGCCATATTTTATTTGCTTGTGGCTTTATGCATTTTATTTGCAAGAGCAGTTAAAGGCCCTCATCGTTTCCAACGGCTACAGGCTATTAACTCTATGGCCACAATTATTATGCTTATTATTGCTGTACATGGATTTTTAAATGGACGACCCGAGTTTTTGGATTTAGCCATTGTTTTCTCGCTAACTTCGACCATCGGGATGGTTGCTATTTTTAAATTTGTTAAATTTCAAAAACTGGGCTGGCCAACCGAATCGAAAGATGATAGAGGAGATATTTAAAATGGAAACAATCATTGATATTTTTTCATGGATATTTATTTCCATTGGTGGCTTCTTTTGCATCGTTGGCGCACTTGGTGTTTATAAACTTCCCGATATCTTTTCGCGTATGCATGCTCAAGGCGTTATTGATACAGGCGGCGTTTCTTTTATTTTACTTGGCCTTATATTACAAAGTGGCTTTACACTCATTTCGGCAAGGTTATTTTTATTGGGTGCTTTTATCTTTTTTATCTCTCCCCCAGTGACTTATATGTTTGTTCGAACATTACTCCATTATGGTAAAACGCCGCTTATCGGCTCTAAACATTTGTTAAAAGGGCACGAGCTTGGCCAGGAACATGATGCATTTGAAAAAGAATATGCCAAAACATTAAATGCAAAAGAGAGTTAAAATAATATGGGTAATTTAACGATACTAACCAATACGGCGACCACTCTTGTTTTACTAACCTTAATGGGCATATCGGCCATTATGGTTGTTCGGCTTCGTTCGTTAATGAGCATTATTGTATTTTCGGCTATTTTTACATTATTAGCCAGTTGTGTTTATATTACAATGGATGCCGTCGATGTTGCTTTTACCGAGGCTGCTGTTGGCGCCGGAATTTCAACGGTTTTAGGCTTAGGAACATTAGCTGTACTTAAACTAACACCTCAAGCTGCCGCCCGCCCAACAAGTTTTAAAGATTCGCTTCCGGCATTGATCGTTTGCATATTGGTTGGTGCTTTTTTATTTTACGGCGTTTTGGATATGCCCATTTATGGCGACCCAAATAATCCCATTCA
>JARDVA010495001.1:3717-26134 GCA_030265315.1 Mopalia swanii | reverse complement strand
AAATTCATTAATGCTTGTTACAGCCCTTAACCCACATATTGGTTATGATAATGCCGCTAAAATAGCCAAAAAAGCCCATAAAGAAGGGACAACATTAAAAGAAGCAACTTTAGCTCTTGGGTTATTAACCGCTGAAGAATTTGATCAATTTGTTATACCCGAAAAGATGACCGGCCTTTAAAAGAATATATTGTTTTAACGCCAGTTGTGAATTGCCTAAAAAAGCACTTAATTGATCGCAATAGCAACTGGCTTAGCAGTTAACGATGGTCTGTTCATACGCATGGGTAAAATAGAAACAGGCGATAGATGCCTAAACACCACCGAAATCAAATCAGTCAAGGCCTAGCGAATATCCTTAGATAATGCATAAAGCATGTCTGTAATGCTATAAAAGAACACGCCTTTAATTTGGTTTTTAGCAACATAAAACATCCATTAGTCACTCTAATGTAACTATATAACAAATTTGTACGTACTTGTATTATCTCTTATAGGGGTATAAATTAAGGCTCAACAACGTTATAAAAATAATAATTTTAAGGAGAAAATATGACTAAGTTAACGATTACAGGAAATGTAAAAGTCAAATCAGAAAATGTTGAATTTGTAAAAAAAGAGTTGTTAAAACTTATTCCAATTACAAGAGCTGAAGAAGGCTGTATTCAATATGATCTTCATCAGGATAATGAAGACCCAACATATTTTATGTTTTATGAAAATTGGGAATCCCGTGAATTATGGCAAAACCATATGAATAACGATCATTTAAAAGCTTATATGGAAGCAACCGATGGAATGGTTGAAAAATTTTGGGTGCATGAGCTGACTCATCTTGCTTAATTCAGATACTTTAAATAGGCCGTCTGTTATTTATTCATTATTTAACAGATGGCCTTTACCGCCAGCTTTTATTATTTAGCCATAGAATGCTTTGATAAGTCACGATACAAATAGATAACAAAAAACCTGTTGAGATACCCCTGCCTATTCGGTTGCCTCTCTTTTAGAAAAAATCCCATAAAAAAGTAATTTTTTTATAAGACCAGCAATTATTACTATAAATATTAATACCAACTTTAAAACTTTATTTTCTAATATTTGATCAATCCATGTAACATTGCACGGAGATGATCCCCAATATTTGAAGGGGGCGGTTGTTTTGATAAAAATCAAGCCCCTTAATATCAAGCGAATAATATTAAGGAGCTTAAATTTTATTCGGAATATTTTATTTTAATAACGAACATCAAGGCTTAATCGTTGATTTCCTCTTTCGAAATAAATCATCCAACGTTGCCCACGGCGCATATCTTTTATTTGAATATCCTTTGTATCTTCTATTGCTTTTCCATTAAGTGATATCAAAACATCCCCCTTGCGAAAGCCCATTTGTGCGGCAATACTCGCTGAAGGCAAGTTATAAAAAACAACACCCTTTTTATCAAAAAGAAGATTCATCTCTTGGCTAACCTTTGGTGAAAGATTAACAAAAGTCACATTATTAAAAAGACCATCTGATGTAATCGTAATCGGATGTCGGCGGGGTATTTCGGGGGCATCTTGAGTTTTAAAAATTACTTTTTGACCATTGGCCAAGGTAAATTCAATGGAGGATCCCACATTAATATAAGATTCTAAAGTCTTTAACATTTGTGCATCCGAAACCATATGCCCATTCATGGCAATAATAATATCACCTTGTTTAAGGCCTGCTTTTGCCGCTTCGCTTTGATCTCCAATTGTTGTAATCATCACGCCTCCAGAAATATCAATATCTAAATTGGAGATAATTTTTTCATCGATATCCTGAAAGGAAAACCCAAACCATGATTGGCGCCGGCTTCCATCATCTTGAATTTGTGTAATAATATTTTTTAATAAATTGGCCGGAACCGCAAATCCCAAACCTTGGCTTCCACCAGAGCGAGAAATAATTAATGTATTTAAGCCCGCTAACTTACCATCGGCTGTAATGAGCCCACCGCCAGAATTTCCGGGGTTAATGGCAGCATCGGTCTGAATAAAACGCCCTGAGCTTCCTGCAAGGGCTCGATCAACAGCCGATATAATCCCCATTGTTACCGTTTTACCCAAACCAAAAGGATTACCAACGGCTAAAACAAGATCTCCCACTTGGAGTTGATCGGAATCCTGAAATTGAATTTCGACAATATTTTTGGGCTTATCATCAAAGGTTAAAATAGCTAAATCTAAGGATGCATCTTGCCATAATATCGAAGCCGCATATTCTTTATTATCATCCAAAACAATACTGATATCTTGCGCACCGTTAATTACATGGGCATTGGTCATCACCCATCCTTTTTTTGCATCAATAATAATAGCAGAGCCCAATGAGCGGCTTAAGCGAGCATGTTTTTTGCCCATACGGCCAAAAAATTCACGAAAAAAAGGATCATCCAAAAAAAGAGAGCTGGCTTTTTCTTGTTTAATTGCCGATACGTTAACAATTGCGGGAGATACTTTTTTAAGTATGGGGGCAAATGTCCATTTAACTTCGGCCATATTTTGAGGCGTTTGAACAATTGCGGTTGATTGTTGTGGTGTATCGCTTCTTTTGGGGCGATGATTATCTATTCCATTATCTGCTCTTGCTCCATTGGATAATAAAATAAAAAATACAAATATCATTCCATATTTATGTTTCATCAAAAGCCCTTTGCTTTGCTAAATTATTTGTTTTTTTACTGAACGGAGCGTGCTTCTAATGCCATACCAAAACCCGCAAACTTACCTGATATTTTAACGGGAACAGGATAGTTTTTTCCTTTAAAAGACGCAAAATAAATATTGGCGGTCTGAATTTGGCCGGCTTTAACTTCTCGGATAACACGGCCCGATAGCGCTTTGGCATATATTTTACATAGCTGAGTTTTGCCTTTATAGGCCTGTGTAGAAATATTTACCTGCCCTCCTGACTTGGCGGTAACCCGAAAAGCCGAACGACCATCTGTTACATAAAAATGCCCCCAACATGTATTTTTTAAGCGCATTTGGTTGCTTAAGCGAACTAATGTTGCCATTGGGTCAATACTACCTTTGATATGCTCCAGATTTAAAATTTCTTTTTTTTGTCCTGGCTGCCAATGAGGGGTAATTTTTACATGGGGCGATAAACCATTAAATGTCATAATTGTATCTCGGGCTTTTCCCCTTCGGCTTGTCCACATTTGTGCCCATGAAGGTTTTGTTGCACGGCCTGTAACGCCTTTGGATTTTGCTTTGGCTTTATAACCAAGAACTTTCGCAATGCCGATACCCCGACCATTAAAATCAATATTATATTTGCTATTGGTTAGGCTCATGGTAATTGTGGCTGTCGCAACAGGAGCAATCCCTGTGCGAGCTGTATAATTAATTTTTGTTGTTTCTGCATAAGATGCCATTCCAAACATCAACATGACGGCCAGATAAGATGTTCTCATCATTATTCCTTTATTTATTTTGAAAAATCAACCAGTTGAAGAGAGACAGCCCGCACACCTTCTCCTGATTGGATCAAAACAGGAACAATGGATGAACTCTCTTTAACCGGCGCTAGCCAGATACTCATATGAACAGTTTTTCCGGCCTTTTTTCCCCCCATTGTAAGCCCAGATGTCCCATACATTTGTAAATTACAACCTGCCGCTTTACCTTTATAAAGGGCTGTTGAGATTGTTTTATCCCCTAAAGATTGCAAAGAAATAGAGGTAGAGGAAAAGCCATCAAAACCAACAAAATCACCTTGGCATGTGCCTTTTTTCCCCATGTTATGCATAACATAATAGATGAGCGATAAAGGATCTACGCTTCCCTTTAGTAGGGCTGTATTTAATGTTGTTTCAGTTGTTGTTGTAATCAGTGGGTCCATATCAACTGTCGGCATGCCATCGGACCAATGAATTTTTGTTCTGCGGGTTAGCTCTTTGCCTTTGCGGGTTTGTATATAACTTTTGGGGCTGAGCTTCATTTTTTGAATTTTACCTGAGGCTGCTGTTGTTGATTCTTCCTTAATAACACCTGGCCACGAAAGATTGCGCTCCATCCGGATATTATACATATAGTCACCATTCTCAACATATATGGAAGCTTCACCAATAGGGATAATGCCCGAACGGGCCTTATAATGTAGGTTGTAGGTTTCGGCCAATACTAAATGACTCCAAAATATGGCAAAAATAGCAATAATGCACTTGTAATTCATCTCTCTCTCCTGACCCACATTACCTCTACAATGATAATGTGGCATAACTTTGCTTTTATAGCTCTGTGCTTTCATTATCATACAAGATAAATATTAACTATTTATCTATAGAGTCTTTTATTTTCATCTAAAATATTCTACTAGCTTCCCATATCTCTTTCCAGTATGATATTTTTAACAATTAAAAGGTAGAAGAAAGCAATCGGATGAGCAATAAAATCGCTTTTATTTTAATGAATTATGGTGGCCCCCAAAATTTAGATGAGGTTAAGCCTTATTTAATAAATATATTTAAAGATCCCGCTATTTTACGAGCTCCTTTTTTTATACGTATGTGGTTAGCTTATAAAATAGCCCATAAACGGGCTCAAAAATCAAAAAATATTTTCGAAAAAATGGGTGGTAAATCACCGATTAATGATGAAACCATGAAGCAGCTTTCTGCGATTGAACAGGCTATTTTAAGTCATCAATCAGCCGATCATTTTAAAGGTTTTATGATCCAGCGCTATAGTGCGCCTTTTGCTAAAGATGTTATGCCTGATACTATTCGGTATAATCCAGATAAAATTATTTTATTACCCATGTATCCACAATTTTCAACAACCACAACAGAATCTTCCCTTAAAGATTTTATTCGTCATGCCCCCAAATCATATAAAAATAAAATTGAAACCATTCATTATTTTTACACCGATAAAGGATGGCAGGATTATTTTATTCATCAGATTACTCCCCATCTTAGCAAAACAGATGAGCAATATACAATTTTATATGCTGCACATTCTATTCCTAAATCCTATGTTGATGCCGGTGATATTTATCAGGAGCAAGTGAAAGAATCACTCTCTCTCATTCATCAACAAGTTGAAGAAAAAGTTGGGAAAAAAATTAATCACCATCTTGCTTGGCAATCTAAAGTTGGGAAAATGCGCTGGTTAGAGCCATCATTGGAGCATAGTATTCAAAAATTAAAGCCATCCCATTTAATTGTTGTACCGCTTTCTTTTGTTGCGGAAAATAGCGAAACTTTGGTCGAGCTAGATATGGATATGAAAGATTTGGCCATAGAAAACGGCAATAAAAGCTATATACGTATTTCCACACCCGATACCGACCCGAACTTCATCCAAGATTTAAGCCAAAGGATTATTTCTTTAGCAGAAAAATAAAAAAATATGGATGTATGTAAAAATAATATCAATATCTAGCACCTTTTAAAATGCATCTTTTTATATTATCGAGGCCTGTAGAGGGGAAATATATTCCTTTGGAAGGCTTTTTAAAACTCGTCTGAAATATATTCTATTTTGGGTTTAAACTTTGTTGCGCCCCAATAAGCTTTTGTGAGTCTTTTTTTGTATTCATTTGATATATTTGATTTTTTCAGTTGCCTTTTTAGCTTAAATCCGTAGCTGATAAAAGACAAAAATTTCCCTCTTTGATGCAAACGGTAAGCCGCATTATTCCGTATATTATAAGCATATTTCCAAATATTTTGATCATTGATATGGGTATAGTCCGGTATAATATTTTCCTGACTATCATGAATAACAACAGAATCCATAACACCAACCCCATAGTGAGAGCCTCGTTTTGAAAGCCTTTGGGTGTATTCGATATCATCAAACCAAATAAAATATTCTTTAATCGGCAGCCCATATGTCTTAACCGAAATACGGGGTATCAAAACAGAAACAAAAGATGCCGCCTTTAAGAGGGCATAGGGATGATCGGGGCTATAATATTTAGACCAATCATTTCTTGGCGATAAGGGGTTTAAGTTCGAAAATGTCCCATCTTTCCATAACACGTGAGAAGCCGCAAAGGCAGGAGGCTCCAGTTGGCTTTCATCAAAAAAGTTATATGCTTCAATCAGCTTTTCTAAGGCATCGGCATTCGGGTAACAATCATCATCCATAACCCAAATATAATCGGCGCCTTGGCTATAGGCTTCTTTAATTCCAGTATAAAATCCACCTGCACCACCGAGATTTTCTTTAAGATGGATCGGAATAATATGGGAATATTGCTGCGCATATTTAGCAATAACATCACTTGTATCATCTGTTGATGCATTATCAATAATAAAAATAGAGGATAAAGCATTGGATTGCTCTAAAATTTTGCTCAAACAGCAATCCAATTTTTCCGAACGATTAAAAGTAACAATAACGGCCGCTATTTTTTGATTTTCCATTTTATTCTATAATCCCAATTTATTAAACAGATCCAAGAACTTATCCCCAAGAGAAATAGGAGGAGGAGTTAAATCCATTTTACGATAATATCTTTGATTTTTTCGTAATTTACGATAGGGCACCTTTTTCTTGAGCTCAATTTCATTTAAACTCCGTGAAGCTTGAAAGTGCTCGATTACGGGAGGTGAACTTGATTCTTTATCAAAAATTTTTGTATATTGCCGCGGCAGCCATAATGTTGTTAAATGATGATTTTTTTGTAATTGATGCCATGCAAAATCGAGCTGCAGCTGATCTAAAATATGAGGATCTTTTTTACATAATTTAACCCATAGATTTAATAATTCAAGCACAACAGGCTGCTTACCAAAATAGACCCCTCCCGATAAAAACTCCCAGTGATCGTTTTTATGAATAGCAAAATCCACATCGTCCATATAATCAAAAAGATAAGGATATTGCTTTAATACAGCATCGCTATCGATCCATACAACAGGCTTATCACTTTTTTGCCACTGCTCTTTTATAAATAGGGATTTCTGCGCACAATTGGCTTCCCAATTGCCTAAAGAAGATCGTTCCTCGATAATAAATTCAATATTGAGCTTTTCTAAACTTTCTTTTAAGCGCCGAGCACTTTCTTTATAAAGGGCATCGGGCGTATGATAAGAGATAATTTTAAAGTTATTTTTTGGTTCTTTGGGTAATAATTCTAAAAAATCAAAATTCGAGCCAATCCAGCTTTTTTTTGCTCGAAGAATGTTATGCTCTTCTGAGGCTTGTTCTTGATCTATGTGATTAATCAACAACATTGGTTTTAGTTTTTGCTTCAATTTATTATATTTTGGATTGTCTGCATCTTCAAATAAAAAAACACCCTTTTGAGTATCATTAATCTGCTTTTCATCGGGGTTGATAATCAAGGCTTTTTCTATAAAAGATAACATATATTTTCCTTTTTAAATTCACATTTAATAACTTAAAATCAATATCTTATTTCTATTTTTTATCTTATTTACGGTTGAGTATTTTTATTCAAGATACTTCATTTAGCCTTTGCTAAAAAATAAATATTGAAACATCAAAAGCCTAAAAACAGTATATACTTAATTCGGGGCTTGTTGCAAATTTTATTAGATTTTAAGTTGGGGTATAAATAGCTCTTCGATATTGATTTTTTGAATACTAAAAAAGAGACCCAACCAAAGATGATATACTTGTATTCTTTCAGAAAAAATGATAGAAACTCTATATATTGTGGATAAAGTAATGTTAAAAATCCTAGATAAAAACCTTAGAAATATCATTAAGGCCATGTGATACATATAATGACCAATATAGCATATATAGATAAGATCAGAAAACAAAACGGATATCTATCCATATCCGAAACGATCGCTTTATCTGATAAAGGAAATATTGTTTATGATCCATTTTCAACATTGATATCAAAGGCAGTGAATATTGGTCGTCATAATATTTTTTATCCGAATATTGTCATTGAGGCTAAAAATTCATCCGGTATAATAATTAATAATAAAAATATATTGCATAATAATACAAAAATATTTGCATCTCATGGGAATATTACAATTGGGAATGAGAATATTATAGGTGAAGGAAATATTCTAATCAAAGCCAATGCTCAAGATTCAGAAATAATGATATCTGACCAAACACGTTTTGTTGGCAACATTAGTATCTTTGGAAAGACCGATATTGGTAATGGGTGCCAAGTTTTTGATAATATAACGCTTGTTTCATGCGTTCTTGAAGGCGGAATGGATTTCACTTTCAATGATCCGAATATGCGTGGTGCTGTTGTAAAGGGATATGGTAGCGTTAAAGGCATGAGTATCAAAAAAGGTTATTCTTTAATACAAGAGCATAACGGAGATAAAAATATCATTTCACAATCTAAAATTCATACAAAAACGGAGTCATAACCATGGTTGAGCTTGGAATAGGGTTGCTATCAATAGGAAGAATTTGGGGGATAAATGAATCACCTCCCCCAACAGATCAATATTCTTTTGATTTAATGAAACTTGCATTGACCAATGGAATTTCATTTTTTGATACTGCTCCAGCTTATGGCCGAAGCGAAGATATTCTAGGAAAATTTTTAGAAAGCTTAAATGCAGAACAAAGAAATCATCTTTGTATTACAACAAAAGCAGGAGAATTTTGGCATAACAACAAAACATATGTTGATCATAGATATCATTCTTTGCAAAAATCAATTGATAGCAGTATACAAAAATTAAAGAAAATTGATATACTGCAAATTCATAAGTCTACACCAAAGAATGTTATATCAAAAGATGTTGAAAAAGCGATCAGATATGCACAAACTCTCGGAATAAATAAATTTGGTGTTAGCGTGAGCGATTTAGATACAGCTAGAGTTGCCTGTAAAAGCCATATGTATCATTATATACAATTTCCTTTCAATATTAAAAACCAAGAATTATATGATATTTTTAATATTGCAGAAAAAAGCAATATGGAGGTTATTATTAACCGACCCCTTAATATGGGAGCATTAACAAACACCGAAAGCTCTATCAAAAAAAGTTTTAATTTTATTTTAAATAATAAATTTAAAGGAGTTATTTTAACGGGCACTTCCTCTAAAGACCATCTAGCTAAAAACATAAATATATTTAATGGGATAAATACATTATTCAAAACTTAAATTATAATTTTTAATATTTCTATTTAGAGTTGATGTTAATATGGAAATGTTATAGACTTAATATGAAATATTTGCCGTAATTCCTTTCATACGGAGTCATAAAAGCATGAATACTCCAGCACAGCCAAAATTTTCGATATCAGCTCAAAATTTAGGGCCGATTTCATCTCTGGAAGAAGAGCTTACAGGTCGTCGCCAAAATCTTATATTCGCTCGAAATGGTACGGGGAAAACCTTCCTGTCACGGGCATTCCGCTATCTTGACTTCAAGGGGCAGGACAAAGATATTACCGCTGCAAATAGTTTGGTTTCAGATGAGTCAAGAGTTGGCAAGGGGAAGTTCTCGTTCTCTCGAGGCTCGGAGGTCATGGGTGGAGCTTAGGCTAGATAAATAAACACTTCAGTTAATTTTTCATGGCGGAATTGCAAAATGGATGAAGAGGCTGGCAGTTTTTTGCTGTACTAGAGCCCCCTTCCCGTAGTCGAGTAATATGATCAAAAGATATGGAGTTATTAGAAATTTTTCCATCACAGATCGGGCATATAAGAGCACTTTTGATAGCCTCTCTGATAAATACCGCATTCTTAGTCTCTTTCCTAAACCCTTTTTCTGCAGCACCTACTTTTTGAGTAAGCGACGTACCCTGAAAACCAGCAATATCGGTTACTGTATCTGTTGATATAGAGCCACCTTTTGCAATTACGGTTACCATTTCATTAAATAGATCGGCCAAAGCTTTGTTTCGCACTTTACTCCTTAAATTATTACTAATCGCCGCCATCAGAGGCTTATTATTAATGATAAAGTCTTCAATAACTTGACGTGAATCAGTAAATTTTTTAAAAAAACCTTTATCATTTTGAGCCATTTTGCGTGCTAGAAGAATAGCTATTCCCATGAACATAGGTGCTGAATATCGTCCCGCAGCACTATAAAAATATACAGCAGGATGTAGGCCAAGGCTTCCCGCATCATTACCTGTAATGCGTTTCACTAACCTTTTCATCTTATTTAATAATTCAATAGTATTTTTTCCATCAGTATCATTATCTTGATCTCTTACCTCGTAGGGACTTCCATGTTGATCTCTTACAGAGACAAGGGCAAGCTCCATTAAAAGTTTAAGTGCATTTCGAACGCCAGCTACTCCTCCCAAAGGAAGATCAAGTGTACGAATTTTCTCTTCTTTTTCTGGTTTAAATAAAAGAGTATTTATTTCCTTTGAAAGATCTTCAATTTTCTGCTTCGTTTCAGAGTCAAAAGATGACCAATACTTATGCCCCTGACCCGCTCGAATGATTGATCTCGCTACGATCGCAATTGGTTTTCGCCTATTTCGAATCAATGTTTCTTCGACCTCATCAAGAGGTGTCCCTTTTGTATTGATTTTGAAGAAGGAATTTTCTGCCTTATCAACATCTCCAGGAACCCACTGGATAGGGATTGAGCGAGTAGAAAAATTACTCAAACGATTACGTCTTTTTTTATCGTTTTTGGTGTTATCGGGGTCTTCATTAAGCTTAATCCAATGATGATAGCCACCTATGTTTTTATTAATTAACGTTCTTGTCCTCTTTGCAGCTTGACGCTGATCACTATTGATATCATTACTAAATAATTTCTGTGAAAGATAACCATCACCATAATCATCTTCAATCCATGCTCGAAGTGCACTTACTCGATGAGCTCCATCAATTACAAAGACATATCTATATGATCTCCATAAAATTACAGCCGGTATCAGGTCTCCGTCCATAAAACTTTCTATCAATGAAAGAACTTGCTCTGGAGACCAGTGGTTTGTTTCACGCTGAAAATCAGGTTTCCGAAGGTTCGGAAGCAACAATGCACGCTTAACTAGGTCTCGTATCCCAATATTTCCTTGATTATCCATAGTATTGGAGCTTCCATCCTGAAAAGCTAAATCTTCTCGAAGGATCATTGCTTCTAGATTTACATTTTTAGTAGATACCATTTGTTTTACCTAACAGATTCTTACTATCTCTATAATATACCTTAAGTACATAAAAATACAATCTAAAGCTTCAAAAAAAATTTATAAAACGTTACAGTTTTTATTACAAAAAACATATATCTTTAGAGTATCGCTTAATATTCTGATGTCAGAGCTGTATATCAAATTATTTCACTCTAGGAGTGTATAACTTGTTGTGGGTTTTAGTTGTAAAACCCTTTATTAATATTTAAGAGCATATCAAGCTATTAAATGAGGTAATAATATTTTCAGGCTGAAGAGGCAATGTGACGGTATTTAAATATGAGATAAACTATACCTAGAGATAATAGAATAGAGGAGCATAATATTCAGCTTGTATCAATCGCTATAACAATCTAAATAATATATATAAATAGTCAAAATAAACCCAAAAATAGAAATAAAAACATTCCTTTTAACCTGCCTTAATCTTCGGCAAAGATCATTTTGATTTTTATACTCAATTTATTCGGCCATGATATCCCTATAACAGAGGAAATCTTTATGTAATTGGCGAAAAACTTTATATTTTTTATGATGATAGAGGGTAAACTCATTCTGTGGTTTGATACATTCTTTGAGTGCGGACATAGATTCCATCGCTTCTTGTAAAGATGAAAAAGCACCTGCGGCAAAAGCAGCCAGCATCGCACTGCCAAGCAACATGGCCTCAGATTCTGTAATGATCTCTATATCGATACCTGTAATATTGGCATGTTCTCTTAGCCATAAAGGGTTTTTGATGCTACCGCCACACATTCGGATTTTTTTTATTTCACAACCCGCCTCAGATAATCGCTCAATAATATGCCGAGTGCCATAAGCAACCGCTTGCAGGGCGGCTAAATAACGAATAGCCAAATGATCCATATCGCCATCATGTAAACTTAAACCAACAATAGCACCTTTTAAACTCGGATCCGCAAGAGGAGAGCGATTGCCCAAAAAATAGCCTAAAATATGATAATCTTTTGTCAGGTATGGATTATTTTTTTCTAAAGAATCAACATGTTTATTCAGCAGATCATAAATGGAGCATTGTTCTTTTTGTGATTGTTCTACTAACTGATCATATTGGCTGGATTCACGGAGAATATGTTCAATCAAAGCCCCTGCCGTCGATTGGCCGCCTTCCAAAAGCCAAAAATCAGGAAGCATGGCACCATAATAAGGCCCCCAAACCCCCGAAGCAAAAACTTCCTTTGGCACACAAACCATATGGCAAGCGGATGTTCCTGTAATTAAGGCTAATGTATTTTCGGCATCTTTGCCCAAAACCCCCACACCACCCGCATGGGCATCAATCATCGCCGAGCAAACATAAACATCGGTATGTAGCCCCAATTCTATGGCCGATTGGCTTGTTAATTTACCGATTTGCTCACCCACTTGAGTGATCTTATGGCCAATTTTATCTTCTCGGATTAAATCCATTAAATCCAATTCATCAAAAAATGGCTCCGACCATGTTTTTTCGTGGTTAAGATAGGTCCATTTACAAGTTAAGGTACAGGCCGATCTTGTTAGCTCTCCTGTTGCTTTAAAAGTGAGGAAATCTGATAAATCCATAAAATGTTTTATATCAGCATAAAGATCCGGCTCATTTTGCTTAAGCCATAAAATTTTGGGTATTTCCATCTCAGGGCTAATCTGATCACCAACATAATGCAGAACAGCGTGTTTTCCCTTGTTAATTTGCTGGGCTTGCTCGGTTGCTCTATGATCCATCCATAAAATCACATTTTGATCAGATCTATGAGTCGGGGAAACAGAAACCGGTTTTGCCTCTTTTCCGAGTGCAACTAAAGAGCAAGTTGCATCAAAACCAATCGCAATGATCGATTGTTTCTGTAAGCCACTTTCTTTGATAACCTGCTTTACAACAAAACAAATAGATTGCCAAATATTCTCGCTTGATTGTTCAATAAAATGCGGTTTGGGCTCAAACATCTGAATTTTTTGCTCTGCGATAGCATATCGTTCGCCCTTAAGATCAAATATAGCCGCCCTTGCGCTTGTTGTACCAACATCAACACCGATAACATATTTCATATCTTCTTCCCCTTAATAAATTTTTCGTCAACCCCCTTTTTGCGGCGCAATAACAGCCGGAATATCTTCCTCTTTAAGCTCATTGGGCTGCTTGCCGTAAGTTTTAAAGCGTTGGTGAATATCGGCCATATCCTCATCGCTTAAAATATGCGCACCACCCAAATGTTGCGATAATACATAAATACGTGCCAATTGCTCAACTTCGGCCATAACATTAAAAGCCTCATTTAAGGATTTCCCGACAGTAATAATGCCGTGATTACCCAAAAGGCATGCCGAAGCTTCACCCAATGTTTCAAGCGCCGCAACAGAAAGCTCTTTAGAGCCAAAAGGTTCATAAGCGCTGCATTTTATAACATTTGTTTTGGCTACACCGATCATATAATGTACGGCAGGAATATCTTTTCGGGCGCAAGCAACAACCATCGCCCACGGGCTATGGGCATGTAATACAACCTGAATATCTTTTCGTTTTTGCTGTATAGCCATATGGAAATGCCATTCAGATGATGGTAAAAAATCACCATAATATTTGTGGTCATGATCCATAAAAACGATATCTTCCGGCTGTATTTTATCATAAGCTAAACCCGAAGGAGTAATAAGAATGCCTTCTTTTGTTTTGATGCTGGCATTGCCTGCACTGCCTGAGTTTAAGTTTTCTCTATTCATTTTTAGGCAAATATCGATTAACGATTGCCTTTTTTGCAAATTTTTGACCATTTTAAAGCCCTTTGCTTTTTAATATACCACTTTAAGGGGTAACACCTTTTGTTAAAATAATATTAGCATATTTTTGTGTATCTGATGATAAAATAATGCCATAACTTTTTTTGCTCATTTCATAAAAATCAAATCGCTCAATAAATTGAATGCTATGATCTTTTTGCTCATGCTTGGCGAGTATTTGTTTGTAATAAGCCTCTAATTTATCGTTGCTATCATGATGATCCCTTTGGGCAGGAGCCATCATAAAAACAGCCGTTTCTACATATTCATCAAGCACCAATAATGGTAATATAGCCTCTAATATCCCACCAATAGAATCGGCACAATGAATCACATTATGATGGGTTGAACGGGCGGGAAAATGAGCATCGGCAAGAATAAGCTGATCCCCATGCCCCATATCATTAAGTAAAGTAAGCATAGGAGAGCTTAAACGTGGAGAAATTCCTTTTAACATGATATTTTCTCCTTATATTTTGGGTGTTCCTGCAAGCCATACACGCATATTTTGTGTAAGGGCCATTGTTGCAAATGCATTGGTTACAAAAGGAAGATGTTTTTTATCCACATAAGCAATGGTCACATGGTTGCTTTGATGTCCCGCCATCAGCTGATCCCTATCAACACCATGCAAAATAACATTCATTAAGGGCCATTCTTTTGTTGTCGCTTGTAAACGCCGTTTAAATTCGGCTTCGGGCAGCTCAAAGGCCTCACCGGTTCCAATATGCATATGGACTTTATCACCTTGGTAAGAGGCTCTTGACCAAATAAAATGCCCTTTTTTACATTGCCCGCCAATTGTTGAGCCGCCTTTCGCAAAATACATAGGCGATTGCCTGTAGCCATGTGCGCCTTTGATCCCATCTTTCAAATGCTCAAAAGGGACACTACCCGAAATTTCAAAATCCCAATAAAATTGCCCTTCATATTCACTACCCCAGCGGATATCATGGAGGGTTGTTTCGCTGGGAAGATTCAAACTATCAAGCAGCCGCCATAACATAATTTGCGGAATAGCCGTTCCCATATCAACTTCATTTGCACAAGGGATCGGATTCCCCTCTCTAATGACGTTTCCCTTACTATTTTTAATGGGATAACGTAATGTACTGCCAATAGCACCTTCGGCAAAATCCGATGCAGGGCACATATCTTTTAAGCCTTGTTGATATTGCACACCAATTAAAGATAAACCAAAATGATCAACAAAACGAGCCATCGCAATCAGCATGGCACATTGCTCTAAAACTTGCTCTTTTGTGAGCTCTGTTGCATCATCCTGACCAAAATGAAATGTCATACCCTGATCCATATACCAGTTGAGGCATTCTTCTTTTTCATCTTGGCGAACAAGGCTCATTTCATAAAGCAAGGCCGATTGGGAAAGCCCTTCCATGGGCATGCCAATATCACATAAGGATTTTTGCGGAAAAACACCATTGATCATACCCATACAATAGCTGTCAAATATTCCCATAATTTCTTTATTTTTAAGAATCCACTGGCCTAATTTTTCCCCCAATTTTCCAGCCTCGGTTTTAAAGAGCAATGTATCTGATGATATTTCTTTCAAATAGCTGAGATCATGATGAATGCAGCCGGTTTGAATCCAATCTTTTAGGCCTTTGATAAAAAAATCATCATCGAAGTCTTCGGACCATAAACGGCTATGGTGCCGGCCAAGGGAATTTAAGGAGCCCGATAAACATAAAGCACCAACCAAGCCGGGCCATGTTCCATCAAAATTTGCTAATATCAAGATAGGGCCTTTATGATGCACAAGGCTGGGCGCAAGATGATGAGAATATTGCCACGTGGTTAGTAAAATAATAAGGGGGGCATGTTCATCAATTTTGGATAAAATATCGGCTCCTTCACGCTGGCCACTAATAAAACCATGTTCCTTTTTAGGGTCAACATCGTGAATACGCTTTAGTTTAAGCTGACAATGTTTTTGAAGGGCATCTTTGAGTTTTTGTTCATATTTTTGCTGTATGGGCCAACATTTAATATTTGCAGCCTCACGCAAATCGCCATTGGTGAGCATAAAAATTTCATCATTGTTCGGGGATAATAAATCAGGATTTTTTGGTAAATTATACTGCATAGGCTTATTCCTCATTTCAAGAAAAAGGGTACATGGATCGTACCCTTAATTGATTTACTGATCGAGAGGGAAAAGGCGCTTTTGAATATTCGGATCTTCAAAATTTTCTTTGGTAATGAGTACCGCATCAATATTTTGAATAGCATCAACCTTTTCTCCTTTAAGGACTTTATCTGTTGTCATCATCGATTGATAACCAATTTGATAAGGATCTTGCACGATAAAAGCATCTAAAATATCATCTTTTAGATAGTTAACGATGGCTTCGGAACTATCAAAACCAACAATCGATAAATCTTTGCGATTCATATTTTTAATAGCGAGGGCAACACCAAGGGTTGCTCCTTCATTTGTTGCGTAAATTCCTGCAATATCTTTTTGCGAACGAACCATATTTAATGTCCGGTCCAATGCTTTTTGTGGGTCACCATCCGAATAAACAACATCTAAAAGCTTTATCTCGGGATAATTTTGTTTAATTTCATCAATAAAGCCTTGGCTTCGGTCAATGGCGGAGCTTGTTCCGGGATTATGAGCCACAATACCAACTAAACCTTTGCCACCGATTTTTTCGGCCATCGCCTTTGCAGCCATTGCACCGGCTGCAACATTATCTGTTGCAACAAATGATTTGGGGTAATCGGAAGATACACTCGAATCAAATGTAACGATGGGTATATTTTTAGCCCGTGCTTTTTCGATCACAGGAATAAGAGCCTGTTCATCAAGTGCCGCTAAAATAAGCGCGGTTGGCTTTTTTTGTAGTGCGTTTTCAACCATATTAACTTGTTGATCAATCATTGTTTCCGATGCAGGGCCAACAAAATCTGTTTTATAATTCAGCTCTGCGGCAGCATCTTCGGTTCCTTTTTTAACCGCAAGCCAAAATTCATGCTGAAAGCCTTTGCTGATAACAGGAATATAGACTTCTTCGGCCATTGCGGGTGTTTTATCTTGGGCTTGTGCTGCGAGCATTCCCATAAATGAAAACGCAATACAGCCCTTTAGAAAATATTTTTTTAATGATTTTGACATTGGTAAATCTCCTTAATTATTATATTTTATGAATGTTTCTTTTTACGGATAACATCCACATACACAGCGATGATTAAAACAAGACCTGTGATCATCATCTGTAAAAATTGATTAACGCCCATTTGCTCTAAGCCTGTTTTTAAAACACCCATTAAAAGAGCGCCGATGAGCGTTCCGCCGACGGCTCCGACCCCACCACTTAGAGATGTTCCGCCGATAACCGCCGCCGCAATGGCATCAAGCTCGTAAGAAATTCCGATTGTTGGTTGACCCGAATTTAAACGTGCTGCCAATATAACGCCCGCAATACCGCTTAAAAAACCACAAAAGCTATAAACAAATATTTTAATCTGATTAACTTTTAAGCCGGATAAATGAGCCGCCTCTTCATTGCTACCAACGGCATAAATATGTTTGCCCAAAACGGTTTTTCGTAAAAGTAGCGATGTTAAAAGAGCAATAATAAATAAATAAATAATCGGCAGCGGAATAAAGCCAAATAATTGACCATCAAAAATTTTGTAAATACCGGCTTCATAGGGAAAATAAACGGCTCGGCCATCGGTTATGCTCAGTGAAAAACCACGGGCAAGCATCATCATACCTAAGGTAACAACAAAAGGCGGAATATTATAACGAGAGATCAATAGGCCATTTATTGCACCGCATAAAGCCCCAACTATTGCACCCATTAAAAAAGCCAAAGGTAAAGGAATGCCCAGCTTTACAAAAAAAACAGCAAATAATGTACCGCTAATAGCCAAAAGTGAGCCGATGGATAAATCGATCCCAGCAGTCAGAATAACAAGGGTTACGCCAATTGCCATAATTCCGATAACAGATGTTTGTGTTATAATGAGTAAAAAATTTTCGAAGGAGCGAAAACTTTCCACACCGATACTAAAAAATATGCTCAGAATAATCAGGCTAACCAAAGGCAGAAGCTTAAATAGTTTTTGAGGTTGAATAATTTTATCCATGATTTTACGACTCCGTAGCAAACTGCATAATGATTTCTTGAGATGCTTCATGGGCATCTAATGTTTTTGTTATTTTCCCTTCAGCCATAACAATAATACGATCACTTAACGATAGAACTTCGGGAAGATCCGATGAAATGAGG
This sequence comes from Mopalia swanii, assembly GCA_030265315.1. Lineage (NCBI taxonomy): Eukaryota > Metazoa > Mollusca > Polyplacophora > Chitonida > Mopaliidae > Mopalia > Mopalia swanii. The sequence goes on along the minus strand of JARDVA010495001.1, from coordinate 7,979 downwards.
ATAATGGATGCACCTTGTTTTAAAATTCGCTCCATAAGCTGGTAAATCTCTCGTCTGGCATTCACATCAATTCCTCTTGTGGGCTCATCAAATATCAGGATGTTTGCTCCTTCAATTAACCAACGGGCAATAATCACTTTTTGCTGGTTCCCTCCCGATAAATTCATAATCGGTTCATAAGCTGTAGGTGTTTTAATTTGTAATTCATCAATATATTTTTGGGTATAGTGTAAAGATTGTTTTTCGTTCACAATATAATGACGAGAAAACTTTTTAAAGCTGGGTAAAAGGCTATTAAAAATAAGGTCTTTATCAAGCATGAGCCCATTACCCCGCCGATCTTCTGTTAGGTAACCAATACCGTTTTTAATGGCATCTTTTGGATGTTTGATGATTAGCTCTTTTCCTTTTAATTTTAATTTGCCTTTAGCGGTTTTATCCGCACCAAAAAGAGCACACATAAGCTCACTACGCCCCGCCCCCATCAATCCAGAAAAACCCAAAATCTCACCCTTATGAAGCTTAAAGCTTGCATCTTTAACCTTTCCGGGTACTTTTATATTGATCGCCTCTAAAACAATTTCATCTGTTTTTGTTATGACTCTTTGGGGATAAAGATCTTTTATTTCCCGACCAACCATATGGGTAATCAACTGATCGATATGGGTGTCTTCCCAAGGTGATGTAAAAACCAAACTGCCATCACGTAAGACCGAAACAGTATCGGCAATATGTTGCAATTCTTCTAAACGGTGCGATATATAAATGATGCCAACATTTTGCGCTTTAAGCTCCGCAATAACCCGAAATAATTCATCCACCTCTCCTTCGGCAAGGGCCGAGGTTGGCTCATCCATGATAATAAAGCTTGCACCCGATGAAACAATGCGCCCGATTTCGATCATTTGCCGAATACCAATGGTTAAATCCCCTATTTTATCTTGGGGAGAAACTTTAACTTGTAGGCGATCTAAAATTTGCTGAGCTTGTTTATTTTGCTCTTTTTCATCTAAAATAAGAGAATTAAAGCATGTTTTTTCACGGTTGATAAAAATATTATCCGCAACACTTAAATGCTGAAAAGAGCTAAGCTCTTGATGAATAATAGAAACACCGGCATTTTGAGCCTCTTGTGTATTTTTAAAAGCCATTTTTTGATCATCAATCCAGATTCCACCCCCATCGGCTTTATAAATCCCCGTAAGGATTTTCATCAATGTGGATTTTCCTGCACCATTTTCACCCAATAAAACATGGACCTCTCCAGATTTTACCGAAAAGGAAACATCCTTAAGAGCTGTAACAAAACCGAATTGCTTTTTGATTGATTGGGCTTTTAATATGGCCATAATCTTATGACTTTCATTTTAATATCTCAGAGTTTTTAATTTCTAAAACCTTTTAGATTTGTATATTAGTATACGCATAGAAAAATTATTATGTCAATAAAACGTTTTAGATTTTTATAAAAAGGATATATCATGTTATATTATTCTTGAAAAAAAAGGCGAGATATATAAGAGCCAACAATTATTTATAGATAGATATTGTATAATATTATCAATTGGGCTAAAGCGAGCTGAGGTTTAAAGATAAAAATATAAGGTTTTAAATGATGGCAAAACAAAAAATCACAATTAAAGATATAGCCGCCCAGCTTGATTTAAGCCCTGCAACGGTCAGTTTAGTGCTTAACGATAAATGGAAAAAATGGGGAATTAAAGAAAAGACCGCCAAGGAGATTATCCGTTACGCTCGCCAATCGGGCTATATTGTTAATTCATATGCCCGTGCATTAAGGCTAAAACAAAATAACCTTATTGGTATGATTATTCCGACTTATCGGAACCGGTTTTTTGCATCTTTAACAGAGCTTTTAGAAGAAGAGGCCAAAAAAGAAGGTTGGCACACCATCACAATGAATGCCAATTATAATAGTGATGATGAATATCAGGCCCTACAATCCTTACTTTCTTTGAATATTATGAAAATTGTTTTAGCAGGTGTTTCTAATCCGGAGCCCTTAAATGCACTTTGTAAAAAGCTCAATATCCAAGTGGTCAATCTAGATACACCTTATATATCGGCTTCTTCTATTGTTTCGGATAATGTTTATGGTGCCGAAATTTTAACCACATCCCTATTAAATAGAATGAATAAAAAGCAATATGGGCAAACAGCTTTGGATTATATTTATTTTATTGGTGGAAACTCTCAAAGCTATACAACAATCAAGCGTATAGAAGGGTTTAAAGCGGCTCATAAAAAACTGAACTTACCTTTTATGGATCAGCAAATTGTTCTTTCCCCCCATACGGCAATTGATAGTTATAAGGTTTTTAAACAGCTAACGGCTCAGCTTAAAGGGTCCCCTTCAGGCATATTTTCTAATTCCTTATATTCCCTTGAAGGCATTGCTTTGTTTTTAAAAGAAAACCCCCATGTTGCTCATGCCATATTATCAAGCTCGGTTGGCTGTTTTGATTGGCATCCTTTTGCAAATTTTTTACCCTTTAATATGGATGTCATACGCCAACCTATTGAAAAAATTATAAAAGAAACAATCGATATTTTATTAAAAGATAAACAAAACCAAGATTTATTAATAAAAATCAAACCACAGCTTATCAAAACAGGAGGAATACATGAAAGAAGGTAAAAATATTCTTATTTTTGATCTCGGAAGCACCCATTTAAAAATATGTGTGATGTCTCCCTCTCTTCATATATTGTTTGAGCGACACCAAAAGAACATCCGTATTTCAACAGAATATTATGAGGCTTTAGATACCGAAAATATCGAAAAATTTATATTCGAAGCTATTCGAGATTGCGTTGATCATTATCATATTGAAGACATCATTATATCTACCCACGGATCCGCTTTAGCCCTTGTGCATGATGATGATACTGAAAAATTCAACCCTTTTGATAACCATTTAAGCTTACCTGTTATGTTTTATGGTCAAGATATCCCCGCATCGATTCAAGAGGCATATAAAAAACAAGCCCCCCTATTTTCCGAAACTTACGCCGAAACCAGCCCTTTAGCTCTGACCGGTGCCTTGCAATTATTTTGGCTATCTCAAGCTTGGAAAAAGCCGTTTAATCAAACACAAAAAATAATGATGTGGGCTTCTTACTGGAGTTTTCGGCTATCGGGTGTTGCTTGTAATGATTTTTCTTCCCTTGGTGCACAAAACCAATTATGGGACCCAAATTTAAATGATTTTTCCTCTGTTGTTAAAAAGCACGGCTGGGATAAGCTGATCGTTCCACCAAGGCCGTCTTTTGATAAGATTGGTATATTACATCCCGAGATCCGACAAAAATATGGTTTAAAAAATAAACCCAATATTCTATGCGGCACCCATGATTCCAATGCCAATTATTGGCGTTTTATAAAGATGGGTTTTAAGGATGCTGTTATTGTTTCTACGGGTACATGGATTATTGGCTTTAACCCCAATTTAGCACCTAAAAAATTAGAAGGAAAGCCGGATTGCTGTACCAATGTAAATGCGCAAGGAAAAACCATTAGCTGTAGCCGTTACCAAGGAGGGCTTGAATTTTCTATTTTGTTGGAAAAAATGGGGAATATTCCTTTAGATACAGAAGTCAAAAATACCGATATGCAACATGCTTTACAAAGTGGTTGTATGATTATGCCTTCTTTTGCATCCTCAGGTGGCCCGATTGCGCACTCCGAAAAAAAAGGAGCGATTATTGGCAATTTACCCGATGACCATAAACAAAAATATGCTCTGATAACCCTTTATTCTGCTTTCATGACTCAAACTAGCCTGGAATATATTGAGGCCGGAAAATATATTATTATCGATGGGCCTTTTATCAATAATCCCCTCTTTCTTCAAATAATGGCCATACTGAATCCTGATGCAGATATTTATATATCACAAGAAACAAATGGAACATTGTTGGGCGCGGCTTTACTTTCCGATCAAGCTTATTTTTCAAAAACACCTCATTTACAAAAAGTCCATATTCTACCTGAATATGAAAAACTAAAAACCGAGATACAAGCCTATAAAACCGCTTGGCAAAAGATGGTAATAAACGTATCATTTAATCCAAACGTGCCCAAACGTGCCGTTTGATCCGTTTGTTTGAGCTGAATCGATATCCGTAAACTTACCACTTAATCCAAACGTGTCGTTTGATCCGTTTGTTTGAGCTGAATTGATATCCGTAAACTTACCGTTTAATCCAAACATGCCGTTTGATCCATTTGTTTGAGCTGA
>JARDVA010494890.1:0-14136 GCA_030265315.1 Mopalia swanii | reverse complement strand
ACCAATTCCCTCGGTCACGATGTAGGATTCAATTTCCTGCTGGATTTCCAGTTCAGAACGATCCTCCAGGTCGATTACATTTTTTATATCTTCCTGAAGATCCAGAGTCAGAATTTCGTTTATTTTTGTCATGTACAGCCCCTTATTTCACCAACGTGCAGCGATACTTCGATGCAGGTTTGAAGTTCAAAAAGTAAATGTTGTCGTCCTCTATTTTTGACGGATAAAAAATCACCAGAGGATGAAGCAGGTTCATGACGGCCTTATGCTCCATGATGTTTACGTTTTCGATCCCTGTCCCAAAGAGGCAACCGGTTCTTATCAGAAATGGAATTTTGTCGTTCTGGCAGGCACTCTCAATTTCATTGATGATTAGATCAAAAAGATCCGGTGTGGGATCATCGGAACGAAAGATCAGGTGAGGCGTATTTCTGAAATCGTTGTAATACTCGCTGAAAGAGTCCCAGCCATCCTCGTCAATGAACTGAACCAGCAGTTTGCTGACATCGATGAATGATGCATTGTCTGCATAGAGCTCTTTAGCTTTTTCGATGTATTGCTGTTCTTCGTTTGGCGGATAGGAGAACAGAATACTGTTCCCCCCATTAGCCTGACGTCTCAATTGATCTTGGTTTGCTATGTGAAACTTCAGATCAGTAAATTTCTGCTGATGATCAGTTATATAAGGCATCGCAAATTCCTTTATAGCTATGGGTTAGTTCGATGTTCAAAGCGACACCGTTAAAATTCATATTGAAAAAGCCTTTAAGAGAGAGCTTTTTCAGCCGATCCTGAACATCTTCCGACGGTACAAAGCTAATGGGCAGCAATTCATTTGTCAGGATATTACTGGCACTTGGAGAGAGTAATTTCGCAAAGTAAAGGAAGAGTACCTGCGCTTCCGATGACGGTCTTATGTGCTTGAATGATTTAACTCTTCCGGGGCTCAGGAATCCGAGCTTGCTCATCAGATTCAAGTATTTGGTCGAAAGCGTATTAATCGTGTTCTCAGACCAGCTTATTTCCAGCGATTCATTCAGGCGCAGAAACTCTTTTAGATAAGCGGTGATGTCGTCTTTGGATATGCTGGCGCGGCCTGAATAGTAGGTCTTGGCAAAAACACGGGAGGAAATTTCTCGGAATAGTCTGTTATTCAGGGCGAACTGCCAAACAAGAACCAGTTCCTTGTCCTGTAGCGGAACCCGCTCGGTAAAGATTCCCTGAACGAGAGCCTGATGCTCTTCACTCTTAAACTGCAGGAAAGCCTTTCGAACTTCTCGCTCAATCCTTGTACGGCTCTTTTCTGTACGGAGGTTAAATTCATTACGTTGATTGACGAGCTCTTTTAATGAGTCGGATTGACTGAAATGAGAATCTATGGCTTTGAAAATGACACTACTGTAGCGCGACGGTTATCTTGTCAGACAGTGACACTTAAAATGTCATAAATAAAGTTGCTATTTTTTCTTCTTTTGAGCCTCTATATATAACCTTAAAAACGCAATGGCTAATGTGGGTGTTTTTGTTTCTCCATTATACCAACGGCTCATATTTGTTTTATGCGGAGCTTTTCCTCCGTATTCTTCGATCAAACGAGCAAAACCAGCTTGTGTAAGCTCGGCTTCTTTTAGTCGCTTTTTAAACTCAGACATTATTATTCCTCTGAATATTGATGTATCGCCTCTATAATCATCCAACTTATAGAACTTCTATAAAAACCATTCAACATAAGGTTATAGCAATTTACTTTTCTTAACTCCTTGTCTACATAATGCAGAATATCATCAACAAGCTCCTCCATCAAACCCTGCTCAAGATAATCATTTATTTTGCTTTCTACATGTTTGACCCCTTCTCTAACGGCACGATGCAAGGCTGGAGTATTAAAAAAATCTTTGCTTTTCAACGTTGGGTTTATATACATTTTATACTTCCTTAATTTTTCCTATTTACATGTACACCATTGCTTCCTTATGCTAGGAAGTCAATATAAAAAGTTAGCTTTAGACTAACTTTTTATATATAGTTTACTAATAAGAAAAATTGGTAATAATCAGCTCTCCAGCCTTTTTTGCATTACTATTACCGCCGGCAGTGTAGGTGGTTTCAACAGCTTCAATATTAAAGGCTGCAAAGCAATCACGAACTTCCGATGTATCATTTAAGCTTAAAATAAACTTACCTTTAATATTAGATAATACAACCGCCATTTTAGCAAATTGCTTACGGTCGAACATTCCCTTCCCATAGTCGTTCTCATATCCCCAATAAGGCGGATCAAGATAAAATAAGGTGTGGGGACGATCCACACGCTCAACAAAAACCTTCCAATCCAAACATTGGATCTGCACTGCCGTCATTCGATCATACAACCTTTCAATTGCTGGTGATATTGTCTTCAGGTTAAAACGTGCATTACCTGTGGTGGACATACCAAAGCTACTATGAGTGCATTGGCCACCAAAGCTTAATTTTTGTATATAAATAAACCGAGCCGCACGCTCTATATCCGTTAAGCTCTCTGGCGGTATTGCTTTAAGCCGATAGAACTCATCGTTACTTGATATTTTAAACCTTAGATGATCCATAAGCTCTTTAGGATGGCGTTGCACCACCCTAAAGAAGTTGCTTACATCTTTACTTAAATCGTTAATAATCTCGCATTTAGGCTTATAGGTGCGCCTTAAAAACACACCGCCCATTCCCACAAATGGCTCTGCATAACAAATATGATCAACTTGATTAATTATTTTGACGATTCTTTTAGCTAATTGACGCTTTCCACCAAACCAAGGCATAACCGGCAAAGCTTTTTGTTTTATTTTTTCCATTTTTCAGTCTTTCATTGAGGCCATCAGAAGTGGCTCAATGAGGTTAATATTCGTTAAGCGCTTTACAGCGCGGACACTTGATCTCCAAACCTTTACGGCTTTTTTGATCCTCTTTTATTTTTGCAAGAAGCCGCTGGCACGACGCGCAGCGTACTTCTGCTGGTTTTTGTTGTTTACCTTTCATTTATAAAATTACCTTATAATTGTAGCCGCTCTATATAGAGCACGGCCTAGTTTACTAGGAAGGTAGTTGTGCTACCTTGGTTCGGGCGGTGCCAGCCGCCCAACTCCGTAAAATAAAGGTTGGAGGATAATTAAGCATGAGTGAAATTATAGAAGAACATAAAGACAGCCTGGTTTCTAAACTAAATCTTCGTGATATAGTTTTGTTATTAACCCTTCCATTTACTGGGTTAGGCTATCTTTTAGGTAAAATAATTGAGAATGGCTACAAATATGATCTAGAATTATATAAAAATTTTATGATAATTATTACTCGGCTTACCTTTATAGGTTTTTTTGCAATTATAATTTTATATTTAAGTATTAGTTTAGTACATCTAACAGAAATATCTTACGATAAAGAAAGAAAAAAATATGATCTTGAAAAAAGAAAAGAGCCAAAAGGATTGTACTGGGCCATCTTCTTTTTTTGGGTTATTGTGGCAGTATCTTTTTCCCTCAACCTTTATTTCTTAATTAAAGATATTTAGGGTCTTGGTTAATAAACCCAGCTTGAGCCGGCTTTATTATATTCATATTCACAATGTAAGGATGGGTGGATTTAGGCTTACTATGATAGTACGGGGAGCCATTTAATTAAGAATAAATTCAAAACATCCACCCTATATCGCGCTCCTTTACACACGATGGAGGAGTACCCCTCGCCGCAGCCCGTAAGCCACGACTAAAACTTAAATATTTCTCTGTAAGCTTTAGAAAATAAATCACTAATGCCGTAGCCTAACAAAATAGGTGCGATTAAAATACTGCCGAGAATATAAACCCATCTTGTATTTTTCCAACGCGGCTGATTAACTATATCGAGCACACAGCCAGCTAAAGCAGAATACGCACATACATATAAAATCGCTTCAAAGTTGATAGTCATTATTTTTTCCTCTTTCTTTCTGCCAATAATTGCCAAAAAATTGGCTGCTTTTCTTTACATGATAAACTTCCCCAATAATCAAAAGGATCTGCTATTTTAAAATCTATTTCTGGAAAATCACTTTCTTTAAAAACAGGTAAGTCACTCAAGTTTATTTTCTCAAGCTCTTCCTTTACATAAAGATCGGCCGTATGGCTACAGCCATTATAAATCTCTAATTGTACAATCGCGAGCCGTGCTTGCGCTATTAAACGCCTCAACTCATCTGGATCACTTCCTTTATTTAAAAGAGCATCGAGTAACTTCTTAAAATTCTCTGCTTTCTCTTTCCAAAAGTCACGGCCAGCCTGAATATTTGCGGCGCAAAGTAAATCACGCCCCTTAACACTGCGCTCTAAATTTTGCTCTATACTTCTTGTTGAAAGTAAATTCATTTTTTATCCTTATTTTCATTGTTATTATTTAGCTTTTTGCCTTTTGTTTCTTTAAAAATTCCTTTGCAACTTCTTCTGGTGCCTTTAAAGTGAGCTGGCATATATATCCCTTACTTTTATTAAAGCTATGGCGGGCTTTTTTAATGATCCAAAGCCCTGCAATCCGTGCTTTGGGATGTTTCATCATCACAGGAAAACCCGCCCGAAAGGCTGTATTACCCTTCATTGTAATTTGCAGATCACGCTTTGCTGAATGCCCCCGTACAAAGGCCGCTGCTGCTGCGGCTTTAGCCTGCTGCTCATTTTCAAAATTACCTTTTATATGAAAGCTTTCTTTTTCATCACCGATTGTTGTTTTTATGCGCTTAGCTTTTTTCTGATCCCAGCTAGAGGCCGTAACTCCCTGTGTTTCGCTCCTTTTTGAACTTGTAAAAGTGAGGTTTTCATACTCACCACGGGCTATAATTATGGCTGTAAGCTTGGCTCCACTCGCCGATTGGCCGTTATAAGGCGGCTTTAAAATCAGCTGATTTTCTTTTATGGTAAAAGTTGCCCCATATTGCTTAGCTAAACGGCTCATAAAATCCATATCCGACTGTGCTTTTTGGGTTAGATGATGGATAGGGATATCCCGTAAATTCTTATCCACAAATGCTTTCAGGTTATTTCTACCTGCAACCTCATCGGCTATTTCTCCTACCGTTTTATCTCGAAAATAACCATCTTTTGGATATTTCAAACCGCCATTCACTAAATCGGCCGCTTTAGCTGAAAGCGATATGGTGCAGCCGCTGCTATCCTCTTTTTCACGTATAGTCTCTAAAGCAAATTTACCCATATATAAAGGTACACCGCCGATATAGCCTAAAATTGGTGCAATCTCTATGCTCGGCTTAAATTCAGGTAAGATAAAACTGCGATCATCAAGCGTAATCTCACAGCTATCGCTTTCAGTGCCAATTTCATCTGTTATTGTAATATCTGTAATCGCATTCGAAACTAATGCCGAACTGGCAATACCACCAAAAAATATTGCTGTTATGGGGCGAAACATTAAATCAAGCTCTATCATCATAAACTCCTACCAAAATGTTTCTGGCGCATCAAGATGCGGCTCTGGTGATTGTGGTAAATTAATTTTTAAGCCTGCCGGTAATCGCTGCGGATATTGTGCAAGCCAAGGATTAAGCTCGTGAATTTGTGCGGCAATGCCCTCAGGTAATGGATCCGGCTGTGGCGCAAAAAGGCTCTCAAACTGTACAGGTAAGTTACGCCCCTGCCCCTGATTGTAACCATAAAATTGCCATAACAACCGATCTAAAATATCTCCCTTTTTCGTTGTATAAATCATAAATAACCACCAAAATCAGGGGCAAAGTAGCTTAGCTTTAAACTGACTTCGGCCTTTGCTCCTTGGCCATCTTTTCTGATATGAGTTTCCTTAGCCGAGATCTCATCGATGACCCAAAACCCATAAAACCAGCCCGAACCATCAATAACAGGATAAGGAATACCGATAGCGGCGGTTAAGACCATCTTTGCGATTTGCCGGCGGGGGCTTTTGATCAACTCATCATACCAAGTGGCATCAATATCCATTGTGTCTGTGCCACGGCCTGTATATTGAGCCGCATCACGGCGCATAAGGCGTGACTGTTTTGCCCAATTAAATTGATATTTTTGTGTTTTACTTTCAAAGGCTGGGCGATTAACCCGAAACTGAAGAAAACCAATCATTAAAAGCATAATTAAAGATCCCCTATATCGCTCAAAGCACCATTTAAAGCTTCACGGGTTTGGATGGCCGCTTGATTTGCAATCTCAGCTGCATCGGTTGATCCTGTAATATGTTGCGTTATTTGAATACTCATATTGACATCTTGACCAGTCGATGATTGGCTTTGTGCGGGCGCATTCATAAAGCCCATATTCATGGGCTGCAAAGTCCGAGAAGCCCCAGCCAAAGAAGGCTGCATCGCATTAAATGGCGCATTCGCTGTTTTATAAATTCCTTGGGCAAATGTTGGCATTAAAGCTGCGCCCGATGCCGTTAATCGTGAAAGCGGCCCCGTCTTTGCATCAGAGTGAGGAAGTAAAGCATCCATCTTCGCTGTAGCCGATTGTACGGCAACCACAGCTTGGTTTGTACCCGCCGTAATTCCTGCAGCTAAAGTTTGCATAAGCCTTTGTCCTTCATGCTGCCAGCTTTCCGCTTGCAATACCCCTTTCATCGATTGCAAAGCTGTATTAACATTATTTGTTAAACTGGGTATTTGCTGCAGCCCTGCCCGAATATCAGAGACTATTAATTTTTTGGCTTCGAGCATAGCCATATCAGGCATCACAACATCAATTTCACTTTTACTTTTATTATCATCTTTACGCCCAAAAACACCTTTTAAGCTATTCCAAGCCGATGCTAATTTTTCGCGTGCGTTATTCAGCGGAGCTAAAAGTGTTTCGGATATAGCGGCCCATTTTTCTTGAATAATCGGTATCGGTGACCAGCTAAAAATTACCTTTAAGCCCTCCCATGCTGCCATTACCGCTGATTTACCAAGCTCAACGGAAGAAGATAAGGCTGATTTTATGCTACTCCAATTATTGACAATCAACCCCACTGGGGTCCAACCAAAAATTACCTTTAAACCTTCCCATGCTGCCATTACCGCTGATTTACCAAGCCCAACGGAAGAAGATAAGGCTGATTTTATGCTACTCCAATTATTGACAATTAGCCCAATCGGCGACCAACTAAAAAGGGCTTTAATACCAGACCAAGCTACAGACATTGCACTTTTAGCTACATCAAGCGCACCACTCATCGATGGCATCAGCTCACCAAAGCTACGCACCTTATTAAGCACCCAAGTTATAGCATTAACAACTTTAGTAACCACCCAAACTAAACCGTTAAGCCCACCAATAAGTAATGTTACACCTGCCCCCGCCATAACACCCATAGCCCGACCTAAGTAGTTAAATAGCTCGCCACCACCCATGCCAGATAGGGAGCTAAATAGGTTGGAAAAGGCTATTTTTAAAGTACCAATACTTGTCCATAACCGAGAAAAAGCATGACTTATCGGCCGAACAAATTGCCCAAAGCCCGTAGCCCAGCCCTGAAAATAGCTTTTTACTGCATCAAAAATCGGTTTGATTTTACTTAAAACCGTTCCTTTGTCGAAGCCGAACATCTTATCTAAAAGACCCGCCCCCAGCTCAATGCCAGACCAAAGCGAACGACCGAGCATAGATATATCTTTGCCTAAATCACCAAAGGCTCCCTTAAGCCCGCTCCAGTCTCCCTTCCATAAGGATTTCACGATATCGCTCAGGCTTCCAAATAAGTTTTTAAAATCCGATCCAAGACGACCAAAATAAAAACTCACTCTATCCCAATTGGCTATAATTGCCGCAGCACCTGCAACTAAACCCCCAACAATTAAGCCGACCGGAGATAAAACAGCCATCAATATGGGTGCAAGAAAAATCATGGCCCCCACAGCCACACCCACAGCGCCTAAAGCACCCGCAATCATCATGATTGTTTTTGCTGCCTGCGGATTATTTTTAATCATCTGATTAACGCCGCGCATCATTTTGGTGATAGATTGAACGGCTTTTCTGGAACCCGGTAACATTTCCCCACCCATGGAGATTTTTATCGCTTCGGTAGCAGAGCCTAGCGATGTCAGATCACCCTTCAGATTATCCGACATTTGGCTCGATAATGTAGCCGCTCTACCTGTTGAGCTTTCCAGCTCCTTGATATACTCATCCAATGCCCCAGAGCCCGCTTGCCCAACTAGCTCCGCAAACCCCGCCATAGCCTCTTGCCCTGCCATCTTTTTAAATATATCCATTTGTTTATCTTTGCCCATATTGGCGGTTTTTGCATGGACCTCTTTAAGTAATGTCGTCATATTTTTAAGCTCACCATTTGCATCTTTAATATCTAAGCCAATGGTTTCCATTGCCGATTTTGCCATTTTAGGTGGGCTGGCCATTCGAGAATACATTGCCCTCATTGTGGTACCCGCTTGGGATCCTTGAATACCCACATTACCAAGCATTCCAGCCATCGCCGCACCTTCTTCAATCGTGCCATTCATCTTGGCCGCAATCGGGGCAACATATTTCATCGTATCACCCAGCATCGATAAATTTGTATTCGATGTTGTAATGGTCGCGGCCATCACATCTGAAAGACGGCTTGTTTCTTTTGCTTGCATGCCATAGCCCGAGAGCACATTCGATGTAATATCAGCTGTTGCACCTAAATCCAGATCACCCCCTTTGGCTAAATCGAGCATAGAAGGCATTGCGGCTTGAATTTCTTCGGGGTTAAAACCAGCCATCGCTAAAAATTGCTGCCCACTTGCTGCCTGAGAAGCCGAAGCCCAACTATTTGCGCCAAGCTCTTTGGCTTGGCTATCAAGCATATTATAATCATTTGAGCCCTTACGGATATTGGCAACCGCTGCCACTTTATCGATACTTGCCTGATAATCAGCCGCGGCCCCAACCACACCACCCACACCAGAGATCAGTTGCTGACCACCCATAGCAATGGCCGCACCCGCAAATGCACCCATAGCAACCTTTTTAAAGCGGCCAACTGACTTTGTTGCCTGATCTTGTTTTTTAACAAATTGATTAAGCTCATTTTTTGCTTGTTTTGCTCCACGGCCAACTTTTTTAAATCCACCCACAGCACCTAAAAGACGACGGCTGAATTTTGCTGTTTTTTGCCCCGCCATCGCTGTAAACCGAGAAAAACGATTAGTCTTTTGCCCCATAGCAGAAACAGCCTTGCCAGCACGGCGAAGGATTGGGCTTATCCCATCCTTCGCTTTTAAATTCATACTGACAGAAAAATCAGACATTCGCTTTTGCTCCTTTGCTCAAAAAAGCTATATTTTATTTTTTCTTTGCTGCACGCTCCGCATCTCTAACGGCATCATGACGGGCAGTAAGGTGCCCTCTAGCTTCGCGCCAATGCTCTAAAAGCTCATCAAGTGGAAGCTGCCATAAATGATAAAAACTTTGCGGAAAAACTAAACAAATCTCACGGATGGCCTGCTTTATATCCGCTGGCCAATCAATCCGCTCCGGCTCTACATAAAATCCGCATCAAGTTCCTTTTCCCCAAGCCAATAAGAAACAACATCACCAATACCAAGCAAATTGGATAACCGCATATCTCTAAAATCACTCATCTGTAAATCATTATTTAAACAAGCATGGCTGGCCGCATCACATAGGCAGTCAATCTCACGCGAGCGTAAAGCCTGCATGCCATATCCACGAACGATCGATGTTTTTACGCGGCGTGGAAAAGTAAGCTCACAAATAGTCTCACCATTTTTTTCAATTGGATGCGGTAAGCTCAAAACAAGATTGCCATTATGTTCTTTAACTAACTCCGACATACCGATAATATCACTAAGCATATCCATTAAACCGGCTTGAAGATCGGCAAAAATATCTATATCCAGCTCTTTAATAAGCCGATAATCAACCGGTATATTCTTTGTGATTTTAGGGAATAATTTTGCATAAGCCTCTTCGCTTGCCGCCATAATATCACTTAATCCAAAACCTCTAAGTTGATGGCCAAAAGGTTCCATAACCTCAAACTTATCTAAATTATCACCATCTTTATGCTTATATTGGATCGGCCGATTAAATAAAATTGAATATAGTTTTTGTTTGGGCTCAGGCATATCTGTTGGCTCCATAGCTGCTGCTTCAATCTGTTTTTTCTTTGTCATAACGAACTCCTAAAATAAAAAATATCGAAAGAAAGAGGTTTCCCTTTTTTGATTAGCCAAAAAGCATCTCATGCTCACCATCAAGCTGGTTTGCGCCATTTATGCTATCGATTAAATTGAAAATATCGATTTCACGAATATTTTTTCCTGCAAACTCAATGGTAAGTACCGTAACCGCACCATTAAGCTCAACTTCATTCGCTTCGCCATTTTCTACATCACCCAGATCATAACTGTTCCAACGACCCGCCATAATCCACCTTAACGCCACACGCTCTTCTGTTTTTTGGTTGCGTGCTACAGCAGAAAAAACAATCTGCCTGCCATCAATTCTTCCACTACTAACAATCGCCGTCAAAGCCGGATTAACATCCATCATGACTGTTTTAATTTCTAGTTTCTCTAACCCACCAACCTGTATAACAAAAGTACCATTTGCCCCGCCGGTCTTAATATCTTCCGTTACATATTCAATCTTTGGAGGTGTGAAGGATTTGACCATGCCAGCATAGTCAACATTATCAACATCCACATTATATTTGCTGATATCCCAACCCAGTAAATCTCTCGCCATTTTTTATACTCCTGCTGCTTGATTAAAAAATTCGCTAAAGGCTTCAGGAGAGCGCTCCGCTTGCACATTCACACCTTGAAATGGTGTCGGGAATTCTGATTTCAGCTTCCACCACCATTCGCCATTTTTTGCTTTATTGATAGAATTTAATTTCGGATCAAAATAAATACGATTATGCCCCGCACCTCCAATTAAATACTCAAGATTTGCTTCAGACTTTAAATATTCATTTGCAATAAAATTCAAATTACGAATAAGTTTGATCGATGCGCTCTCATCGATAATTCTTGCAACTAAACGCTCAATCGTACGATAAAGGCGGTCCGCATTTCGGCGAACACACCAAAATTGCCACTCATCCCCCACAGGCTTAGCCGATAAGTTACCCCATGTAATAAAGCCCCCATCCTCACCATGAACAATAGTGCCTACACCATTACGGTTTAAAATGGAGCTTTCGCAATTATTATCATTAATCATGTGATAAACATCATTCAAAGGCTCCATAATGCCTTTAATCTGATGGTTTGAAAGTGATTTATGGGGGCCTATATTTTTATCCATCCATTGCTGCACCCCAATAAAATAAGGGCTTGCCGGACGAACCACTTTCGAGTTGGTCTCTGTATCCCAAACCACCACCGGATTATCACAAATATAAATACGATCCGAGCTATAGCGATTTCGAATATCAAGAGCAGATTCTGTGCCTTCTACGCCGGCTGTATCCATATAAATATGGGCACGTGCGGGCTCAGCTGCTTTTTCCATCTCGGCAACAATTGGGTTTTTACCATCATTACCTTCTAATAAGGGCGAGGTGAAACCCGGTACCGCCCATTCTGTTGGCTCCACACCTAGCTGCGTGCGGCCAATACGCTTTAGCGCATGAATACCCGTTTTTTCACCAATATCCCCAACAAAATGGCTAATCTGTTCATTTATATCATCGGAGTGCGGAACACGAATAACAACATTTGTTGCTGATTGTTGAGCGAGCGCCGCTTCTATACTCCATTTTAATGTGCCACTATCACCCGCATGCGTTAAAACTGAAAGATCTGATATAACAACTGGCTTATTAATAGGAAACTTTTCATCATCAGCATCAGGCGCTGTTACCCACAGGCACGATACCGCTGTATCCACACGAGGCACACTACCAACAACAGGTAATGGCTCATGAACTTTTACGCCGTGGAAAATTGCTTCTGGCATTTTTCATATCCTTAAATCTATGGTTATTTCCGCTATAGACTTAAAGATAAAAGATGCTGATATAAAAAATAATGGTGAAGAGCTTCACCATGAGTGAATTGTATTTCAGATTTTATCATTTAAAGCTAACCCAGCGGCCTGTGATTTTCAAGTTGTTTGTAAGATAATTATAAATATCAACCGGTGTATAAAAGGCATTTCGGCGTAAAATAAGCCCTGCAGCCTGTAAAATATCAAGCACAAGCTCCGAGCAATAATAGCGCCCATTTTTTCGTTGTCTTTTAAAAGCGGCAAATAATGCACCTAAATAATCATATTTTTGACCAATGTGATCCATAGCCACTTCTTCTAACTTTTCAGTCCAAACCTCTGTGGATGACATTTTAAGTGTCATCCATAAAAAGCCTCGTTTCTCTTTACTTAAAGGCATTAATCTAACCTGCCCCGTCTCAGAAGCCTCTAACAATAAAATCCGTCCACCAAATCGGATAATTAAACCACAATGCACAAGCTCCGACTTTGTCCACCATGATACCAGCTTTCCCCAACCCCATATCTTTTTGGGTTTAAAAAAAATAATATCACCACTCTGCATTTGATGGCGGACGTCCCAGTAATTACACATTATTTAGTTTTCCAAATTGCGCCGCTGCTTCTTTTTCACTTGCTGTTAAAATTGCCTCAATTTCTTCAACAGATTGCGCTAGCCTAATTGTCTTATTCGTTTGAGTCCGCAGCTTAATAATCATCGGCCATATCTGATTAAAAGCTTCCGCTTTAGCTATTATTGCTTTGGCTTGTTTTTCAAGGTCAGGGTTTTCTGCATCTAAAATGAGCTTTTGCCCATCTGTCGCCTTACCCTCTAAATAGGCCCGTGCGGCTGTTTCTTTTATTTCATATTCCTTCACAAGCTCTACGGCCACAAACTTCTGTTGATATTCAGCCGCTTGTAAATTCACTTTTTTTTCAGCCTCCGCCCGAACGTCCCCTAAGTTAATCTCAAATAACTGCCACTCACTCTCTTTGAACATAATTTCATCATCAACAGAACATTCAAGCTCTTGCCAGTCATTTTTTTTCATAACATGCTTCTGGCCGGTTTCATCAATATAAAATTTTATTCTTTTCGAAACATCAATAAACCCACCATCAACATATCTTAAATGCCCCGAGGGCTTCTTGCCCTCATAAGCAATACCCCGTGAACTTTCACCGATAATTACATCATCATCTACAATAAAATATCTTGTCATTTTTTAATCCTGCAACTTAAGAATTGTTATAATACTTTGACCACCCGCGCCCCCAAAACAAATAGCGGGTACAGGCTCTGTTCTTGATGCACTGGTTCTTACAAAAACCTCTATCTTATCACCCTTGTGTAATCGAATGATTTGACTATACGAAGCTGTCGCATCACGGTTTGATTTAGATTTTGTGACATCCATGATGGTTAGGTTCAAACCAAAAGCTCCACCGCGGGTAGCGCCATTTATTTTAACAACTGAGGCCCACCAGCTAAAACCTGTATAAGTTGTTTTAACAAGATGAAACCGCAAGTTAGACATCGTCAGATAAAGCCCGTCTTTTTCCACGATAATTTCTTGAGATGGTACTTTTATCTCCCGATCATCAACCCGCTGATTATATAAAAAAACACTACTGTCTAGAGGTGTAGCAGCATATTGATAATGGATCGGTGCACCTTTTTCTTTAATCGCATCATAAATAAGATTGCTGACTGCACTAGAGCCGCCTTCTTGTGCCTGCAATACGGCATCAAGAGTTACAGCATGCGGGTTCCTTCTGCTTTGAATATGATCCTCAAAAGGTTTGATGGCAGTCTGCACATATTCACGGCTGGCTTTAACAATTTGCGGATCAATAAGAAGGTTGATTTTATCTGCAACCGCCGGATCAATCTTGATAACCACACGGATAACCACTTGGCTAACCCCATCTGATAAAACAGGTTTAACCGTATCTGCTAAACGACAAATCGCAATCATGCGACCTAAACTGTCAAAAACAGCCGCTTTACGAATAGTAAAACCACCAACCTCTGCCGATAAGTCTGTTTCGGCAATAAGCTTTGTGGGGTCATTATCATCTATATAAAGAGCCGAAATAGCTTGGCGGTGGACTTCAGCTACAAGTGTGGCTTCTTTGCCTGTAATTGCATCCGCATTAT